>WOGR01001707.1:0-19141 GCA_015342045.1 Leptinotarsa lineolata | reverse complement strand
TTTCATGTGAAAAAAATATTTGAAATATATTTCGTTGTTACTAGTAAGGATGAAATACCTAGTGGATATTAGACCAAAGTGTTTTCATTCATCTCATTGAAGTGATCATAAATTTCCACAAAATAAACAAGTAATCAATAGCACACAGTTGGAAGGTTCAATCTTTTTTCCTGGAACGATTTCTTTTGTTCATCGACACTGAGTTTCCTAAAATGACTCTTCAGTTATTCTTCTGATATATTCATTTGTTCCGCCATTTTTGAAGAAGGTTCTAGAGAAGTTGAACATAAAAGCTGTTATCAATATAGTAGGCTTCATAGATGGAATAAGCCTTCAACGATCGGCAGTTCCCTCTCTGACGATCCTTGCGATCGATTTTTTCCTAACCAATTGATTCAAAGCGTACTATCGATATCGTTGTCATTTGAACAACAGTTCATGATTATTGGAGTGATGGCTTACTGTACAAATTCACGAACTAGAGTTTGGACCGATTCTTGACAAGAACTTGGTTTAACGAAAATTCAGCTGAAACACGTTGTGTATTACGTTTGAAATAGAATAAAAAATAACTATCATTGCATGCTGCTATAGATCGCCGAAAGAATAAAAAATATCATTTGAAAAATTTATTCAGATATGAATCGGATATATAAGCCACGAACCGATTTCTAATATCTGAAAATTTCAAATAGACGAGGATTTCACAGAAATATGTAACATTCTCCCATGACAGGGATTGAATTACTTCATGAAATTGTCAATTAGAGTTTCATCTGGGTTATTATCAACAATCAATCGGTTATTCACGATTTCATTAGAAAAATTCACATCCAATGTTGTCAATAACACTTTCTCAGAATATGAGGAGTAATTTTTTCCAAATGAGGGTATATCATTTTTGCAACAATAACTGTGAGCGAAAGTAAACAAGGTCATGCAACAAAATTTCAGTCGAACATTTTGGTCACAGTTTGAAAAAACAATACTGGTCAGATTTGCCACATTTTCAAATTCGTATAGTTTTCCTGATATCAAGTATCACCTATATATTTTTCTAATTTCATTGTACGTATCCTTATTCATTTGCGAGTTGTGAGTAACGCGCAGCAGAAATATCTAATGATTCAAATGTGGTGATATGATCTGCATATATTATTCAAATTTGGATGAATTTTTTCCAGAATACAAAGATCCAACCAGCTATCATTTCCCCAAATTGAGAAGATGGGATTATGCACTTGTTCCTGTGTTTCAATAATCAAAAGAATGTGTGAACTTCAAAAACTATATATTGTGAAGAAATACAATGAATATATACGAACTAAAACTGAATTGAATGGAAAAAAATCTTCTAATCTATCGAACATGGACATCTTCTTTTTCATCGCATTGGCTGCAGCCAACTGAATCTTCTCCATTTGCCATTCTCAATTGTTGAATGAGTGTTGTGAATATTTTCAAACTACACTAAAGAACTAAATAAATATAATAAAAATGCAATGAGGGTATGAACACGGATGTGAACATCATCTCAATTGAAAAACTAAATACTATATCAAATTGAAAAATTGTTCGATCTTTGCTTCTGTTGCTTGAATGCTGGTAGAACCACTGATATGTACTCCATTGGCATGAGCCCAAGCCAATGTCTCTTTCATATCTTTCATCAATTTACGGGCGTTCAGTTCTTGTTTCAACCCTTGTATTTCAAGTTTTGCCTTGATATTTGCGTTTTCTTCCTCGTTTCTGGAATAAGATTATGAAATGTTAATTTTAAACTTCACAAGTTACAGACAAGTCACATATTCAACATCAAACGGATTCAGGAAAATGTCTGGACACAGAACGTATTATTTTGAAATCGACAATGTTGATTTTCTCATCTCTTGCTACGTGGAGATAACACAAGTTGTATTTAAAACGATTGTGAATAGTTATGCATTTTGAAAAGTTTTTTCGAAATGCATAACCATTCTGAATGACAATGCATTCCACAAGAAAGAAAGTAAAAATCGTTCACTTCGATTTTTTCATTGTTACGAACAGCATCAAAAAACCTTCTATGAATCACATGATTTCAAATAAATGAATCAGAATAAGCATCATTGTAATGAATCCAAAGTTTGTACGGTAATAGCAATTTATTTGAATAATGTGGTGAACTATTTGCTAAATTCTGAAATTTTCAATTCCTCAGTCCATAGACCCCGTACGTTAACTTTTCAACTCACAATTTGGAACTCACAATACCTCAATTTACAATTACCAAATTAGTATCTTCAAAAATATAAACTTCATATTCACCAACCCACAGATAAAAAACGCTAACTCAGCATTCTTAAGGCGTTTCGCCTATAGAAAGTTCTAGAGCCGTCCAGAACATTCAAAATCATTCGGAAGTAATCCATTATATTCTACATCATTACAAAACGTTCTGAAATGTTTGGCAATAGGAACATTTCATAAAATCCCTGAACATCCCGAATGATTGTAACGAACAATGGAGTAATATGTTGTGGCAACTCTGTATCCCCATCTGTGAATGAAGTTTCAATTTTGACATGAATGGCATTTAAGTGAGACATAAGGGCTGGAAATTTTGCATTTATAAATTTCCAGAACCATTCCCAGAACATTATAAAGTGTTCTAGACCATTCCACAATAATCTAGAACATCTTCGAATATTTCGTAACGTAGTTAAATATTAGAGAACAACCTGAAGCGTTCGAGAACATCATGAAACATTCCATGTTAAACCATCACGAAGTCACATATTGTGGCACCACTTTGTCCATCATTCATGAAAAATGTTCCCGGTTTTATCTTGAAGGCGTGCTTTCGAAAATTTGAAAGCTAAAATTTCTGCTTTCGAGAAAGTGTTGAGAAAACATATCACATCATTATGGAATGATCAAGGAAGTTAGTTTTCATAGTAGTCCCCTATTTCCTATTCGAGAAGTTTCCGTTTCCACCTAGAGAGCGTGGTTTCGGAGATGAGAGCAGAAGTAGCAAAAATTTTGCACACTAGGAACTTCTAAAACGGTTCATAACATATAAGAGTATGCGAGAGCATTCCACAATATCCTAGAACATCCCTAAATATCATGAAATGTTTGAAAATGGTCTGGAATGTTCGGGTAGAATCTGGAACATCTCAGAACATTGTGGCATGATGGAAGAAGTTATATGGTGTGTTCATCCTCTATACACCATTCAAAGAGTAGTTCTTGGTTTTATCTAAAAGGCGTGCCTCTGAAGATTTAAGTAATAGAAATTTCGCCCTCTAGAAATATCTGGAACAGTGTTGAACATTCAAAACTATTTGAGAGCATTCCACAACATTTCAGATTATAGTGCGGCATTCTGAGATGTTGTAGATTGTAGAATATTCGAGAATAGTCTGAAACGTTTCTACACATCCTGAAACATCCCAGGTCATTGTCGGACATTTCAGAACATCTTTGAATACAGTGTTATATTGTGGAATATCATAGATTATCCAAAACCTTTTTCCATAGATAGGGCTGCCCATAAATAGGGATATATGAAGAAAGATCCGTCTACTTTTCAGAGTTTGAAATTCATTATATCAGTCCGATAACTCCTGAGATATCAACTTGTATTTAATTGTGTACTGAGCAAGCGCATGGAATTTTTAATGCAAATAATGTATTCATTTGATGAATACATTATTTGCATTACCATATTGTAGGTGATAATTATTTCAAACATAACTGCTGATTTCTCTGCAATTATCAACTGAAGACAATTGTGCATTCTGACAATCAAATGACTTTTCATTTACTATGAATGAATTGTTTGTTTAATTCTGTCAATTTCCAATAGAAACAAATGATGTTGGATGAAACCATCTGAGTTCCATCTAAACGTAGTAACATTTCTGCAAATTTTGTAGATTTTTCATTGACATTTAATCCATATCATGAACGCAACACTGATTCAAATGATAAACTATTCATTTTTTATATGACTCAATTCCATATTTGAACTTTTCAAAATTTCATTTCAAATGAAACGAACTGAAGTTTCACATTCCTTCTTAGATTGGCGTATTAGTAGACCTTTATGATTAACAGGTTGCCTTCACATTCATTCAGGAACACCTATGAGATTATGAATAATTTCCCAAACAAAATAATGCTTTTGATATCTATCCCTCATATATCATGATCCCCTATAATAATCTAGTCCCTGTACGTAAACGTTTGGAATATATTTACAAACACATTAACAATTCATTCAATCAAACATAAACAAACTGATAATAATGAATTCGATATACATTCATAAAAAGCATTTTATTCGATTCGAAGATATGCATATGGTTGTGTTTCAAAATTATGGACAACATTCATGAACTGTATTCTAGCTCATAAAAGTGAATTGACCATCATGACTGTTATCGATAAGAGAGTTTTTTCAGGTATCTTTCTTTGTCATCAAGAAAGATGATTCTTTTGAACCATATCACTGATTTTGATAAACAAGAAATTGACAGATCATAATGTGTCCCGACATAATCTCCTGGGGTCGATTTTATTTATTTTTCCGCCCTCACTCCAGGTTCAATTTTTTTTTAATATCCTGCTTCGAATATGAAACTTCTTCTTTGAAAAATGGTGATCATCAACGTTGATGTTGATAAATCATCACTCGAATTTCAAAGTTGGTTATTTGAATCTACTAATCCTGATTTTTGTTTGACAAAGTGAGATAATATTACTTTTAACAGTTAATACATATTTTCTCATTTTCAAATTATCAGGCAACTTGCATAAGATGTAATGAATCTACTCATAAAGTTAAAAGCACATATGACTGTGAATGATGAAAATACTGATTGAAACGGAAGGTCAATATTGAATTGAAAAAATATTTTCAAAGATGCAATACATGTTTTCGGAAAATGATCTTTAAGGAGGAGTGATGGAAATATCCTCATGAAAATACGGAATTCTCGTTTTTTTAGAAATTAATTTATTACATTAATCTACTGTCAATTTTTGATACAACTTCTGATATACTCTTCAAGTATTCACACAATTCTAGATTTCATAGAAGTACAATTCAAGATAAATTTAAATATAGAAACAAGTATGTATGCAATTTGATTCCTTGTATAATAAATTCATATATTTGATTTTTAATAAGTTTTTCCCACAATATCATAACAGAATGATATTTGTGAATGTCGTATTGTATGAAATTGAAAAGAGTTGAATCTCAAAAACCAAATACATAAGAAATAACACAATTGAAATTTTTTCATTAGAAATAAAACCAGGAAAAATAAATCAACAGAGTAGATGTTTGTATTATCGCGTATCTTTTCGATTAAATGATATCTGCCACTATGATAATTGTCAATTCCAGAATTCATCCTTCAAATACTATTCTCGTTCAGATGAAAGAAAGAAAATCTATTCGGATTCAGGTAATCTAATTATTTCAGTATTGTTCAAAATATTTGAAACACTTATTGTCAGTATTAAATAAGAAGACAGCAATGCTAACATAATGTGGAAAATATTTCAACAAATAGTAGTCAATTCATCGTATAAAGAACAATTTGTTTTACGTGAGGAAAATCTTCATGAAATAATTTGAAACAATTCAAAAATTCACATTTTCCCCAGAATATATCAAAGTCAATCTCAACTTATTTTCACTTTCTTTTAATTGTAATGAATAGTGAAGTGCGAAACTCCAAAAAATCGTCATTGCATTAGAATATAATGATAAATGTCATGAATAAAGAATAAACAACAAGCAAAAAAATTTCATGGTATCTAAGAAGTACTCACGTGCTAAAAACAATAATTTGATTTATCTCCAATAATATCTTCAGTTCTTCAATACTGAGTTGTTTTCTGAAATAAATTTCCAGCTGTTCAGCTGACATACTTCTATTTATTACCATTTTTGACGAAGTTGAACGCAAGAGGTGTTAGCACTAGAGCAGGCTAGATAGAATTGGCCACTGTATGCCTTCAACGACCGAGAGTTCCCTCTATAGCGATGCTTGCCGAATGAGTGACTCCATTAGTCATCCAATATGACGTACTACCAAAAGTGACGAATAAGTGTTTTCTATATTTCAAATGAAAATCGAAGGTTTTTTCTTTGAAGAACAACGGAACATAAAATGACGTAATTTCGAATCAAAGATGGTGAACTAGTTTTTTATGCATTTATTCCCATGGTATGGTTATCAATGAATCAATTTGAAAATTTGTCTTTTTTTTAGAGCATGTTAATAGAAATATTCAAAATTATAATTTACTATCAATTCACTACATATTTTACTTCTTTGATAGATGTAAAAGTTCGCGATGGCATATGTGGAAATAGGTAGCATGTGATGTAATGATTGGAAACCTTTCGTTAGAAAAGTACAATGATCTTCATCAGATGAATACGTTTGTTGTTGTTGGTGATGATGATGATAAAAATATCATTATGATATCAGAACACGATCATGAAATGAAATAAAAACATATTTTCAAGACTAATGGTGGATGAATTTACAGTGTACGAAGTACAGATTGTAAAATTTTAAATATATAAGACAATAATAATTAAAATTGAATATACTCCCCCATTTCAGAATTGAAATTGATAGGTTAATGAACTGACACCTTTCAAAAAACAACTACTCCCCTGGCTAATATCACAAAAGGCGTTGAATTATATCCGACAGGTGTCAGTGCAGAAATCTCCATTGAAGTATTTCCTGCGTATGCTGTTGGCGATACAACAGCCGGAATCGATTTTCAATTATTGAATGGGCACACTTGCAGACCGGTTTCGGGCTATTTGGCCCCTCGTCAGTGCAAGGTAGTGGCCATCATCAACATAAAGTCGATGATATTCCATAATTAAAATTTAAATTCCTTGCAGTATATCATTCCTCGAACTAAGCTGAAGCGAACAACAAACATGTTTGTCACTGCCCCACCTGGTGAATGAGATATTAACCAACCGCATATCCGAAATTCTTTCCTTATTCGAGGAATTGGGCGAATTTTGATATAATGTTTGTTCCCAATAGGAGTTAAAAATATCATCGTAAAAGAATAAATGAAATGACAAATATCTTTGAAAATTTCGTGTACACTATTGGTTTAGTATTCGTTAGTTTCAACAAAAAAAAATCAAGTTGATACGTTTCATTCCTGGATTCCAAACTTTCAAACCATGTGTGTGAATTAGTGGTTTTCACCTATAAAATGACAGGACATCCAAGCAACGTTTTAAACAGTTTTTTAGATTCTTCCCAGATTGTTGACGCCTGCTTTGGTCTCCTACGGATATCTTTGAACTATGATAAGTCAAAGTGAAGAGACTGAAGATATATTCGCCGAATCTCCTTGCTCTCTTCAACATTTACACATTATTTACTGGCACTTATCGTTAAACAAGCTGATCTCTCTTTTGTTCTTTATGTTACCATTTATATACTATACAGGGTGCTGTTAATCTCTGAGAATGTAATGACCTTCAGCAATTATCGCTCCCAGTCATTATAGTCAATAGTTTTGACTGTATCCATTGCTGTTGACTCCTCTCTAGACCTAATCCTGGAGTCATGGGAAATATTTTTTCCACTTGGAATTGACGTCAAAATGAAGTGATTTGACATTCTAAGGCATGCGGTAATCATTGAGGATAGTAGAATATGCGAAAAAGCTTGACAAGACCCGAGAATTGGCCCCTATTCAGAAGAACGTAAATATTACGTTCACATTTACCATTTGACTTTCATAGTTAGCCAAGATATTGACGAATTATTTGAAAAAATTATTTACCTCTTTCCTAAATTGGAACCATCTTCAATGGTTGAGATTTTGCAATGGAGTTTTTGAGTATTGTTTACACTTCGCGAATAAAATATTATTAGATCATATCATTCAACCGCTTCTATTATTAAAATTTCGATTGAAAAAGTGTAATTTTTGAAAAATTTTATAAAATGTTTTCAAGTTGGATCATATCAATTTCCAAAATAATTTCTTCTGTTGCAATGATGAAATATAGATAACAGAGGAATTATCAAATACGATAAATTGCACATTTTTCTTTGTCAAATTTACGCAGTAACTAATTGGGGTTCGCCCTTCCTACAAATGTTCTCTATTACAATTTTGATTTTTTTCAGATTGTGGAAGGTGAAAATCCCCAGAAATGTCGATATAAAGAGAATATTCATCTTTTGGAGATTGAAGATCTTATTGCATCTCACTTCGTATTTCAAAAAGTACTTAGTTTCACAGAATCTTGTTTTTTGCCTCCCGTCAGTATTAAACTAAGTATTGAATAATCATGTGAGAGAGTTTTCAAAACAACTGAATTTATTGCTTCTGGATCATTAAATGTTATTGTTTCGAAATATAAGCATAACTATTGATATTCACAATTTAAAACACTCTTTATTGCAATTAAAAGTTGGTTCGTCTGCAAAGAGTGCCTTTTTTTAAATAGATACATACTGAGGCTAATTTTGACTACTGAAATGTTTCCTAGATGAGTAAGAAATTTTAAATTCAAATGAAAAAGCTCATGTATTTTCGGTTTAGCATTCAATAGGAATCTGAAAAGTGATCAACTTTTTTGAATTTCATTTGTTATTGAAATATTCAAATGTTTCATTCTAATAAATCGTAAAATAACATTTAAGAAGTGCGTTTCTTATCATTCTGCATGCACCTTTCTAGAAAACATTAGTGAACATTTGTTTTTAATGAAGTATGATACCTCAAATTCTTATGAAAACTCCAGAAAGTACCACTTATTTTTCACTATCGTTTCTGAAACAATCACCATGTGAAATCAAAACGCAAATGGTCACTTAAAATACGCGAATTTCTCGGATACCGGCTTCGAAGAATACACGAGTGATTCGCAGGAAATGGCTAAAAGAAAAGCTCGCGCTCCCCTTGTTTAATGAACACGAACAGAGGGTGTTTCTCCCTGTTCATTTCAAAACATTTCGATATGAGAGTTTGCGCCCTATTCTCCGAGATGACTCATATAAATATTTTGATCGTTAAACTCTATACGGAGTCTCAAGATTCTTAGAAATTTGCGTTTCAAGTGTAATTTCCGAAAATCATTTTGAAATCCTTTGTTCCGTGTCTTAACTACTTCACTTCAACTTTTTACAGTAAATGATTCCATGGTTCTGTAAGTTATGCAACACGCGTTTAGGTAACGACAAAATTCATGAAGTACATCGCCGTGGTAATTTCCATTGTTGCCACTTTTAGTAGACTCTCAGCGATTTCGGTATTTTTATCAGATTTTTTTAAAAACTCAATATATGTACCTTCGATTCCCAAGAGAATGAACCTTTGAATTTAATAAAGCATTTTCCATTTTATTAAAAAAAAAAGATTTCGAAATGCTGCTATCATCATGAATTTTTGTATCTTTACATGTGTGTAATTGCTTGTGCCTGTGTCTGTACATTGAATTATATTTCCTTAAAGATCAATCCCTACACAAAAACCGGGACCTTTACCCTAAGTGATAAGAAATAGTGTAGATGACACAGAAGTAAACCCCGTTTAACCTCTGTAATAAATGAAAAATTTTCCAAGTTCAATGTTTTCTGTGCTTTTTAAAAAAGAATGTCTGAAATAAGCTGAAGCCCGTTAACTGAGTAAAAAGGCTTCCTTGTTCTCTGCAGTAATTATACAATAAGGTAAGTATTGAGTATAGTAAAAAGTATATTATTTACATATTGATAAGGCTATAGAAAACATATCCAAGGTCAACTTAAGGTCAACCAAGGTCAACTTAAACAAGACTCTAATAAAAATAAGCTACAACTTCAATTCTGTTCACTACTTTAATTTTAGGAATGTTGACTCGTTCAATTTGACTGATAGATTCAACATTCAAGTTAAAATTCTAAGGAAAATTTTAGTAGGTACATGATTTCAGAACCTTCTATCTTAGTTCATATAAAAAGTATAGTGTGAAAAACTTGTGAAACTTGGGGATATACATTTTGAATCAAAAACCAAATTGAAATATTTGTTCCAATTCGAGAGTTGGATGTGTAAAACAATGCAGAAAATGTAACTTCAACGCATACTTTTTACATAATATAATTTCATTCCTTGTTGTTTCTTTTATATTCATTATTGATAAAACTCTTATCCCAAAATAACACAAATGATTTTTCTGATGGTAGAAATGTGACAACAATTATCAAATAGACTTTAACCAACAGTACAGAAATGAGAAATAACCTCACTTTTTGAGTAGATTTCCTTTGTGTAGTGTGTACTTTGAGAAGTTCGTTGGTGTGTTTGTAAGTTTAGAAAATTAATGTAACAAAATGGATACCGGTGAGTAATCTCTTTTATAATGTAAATTATTTTAATTAAGAAGTAAAGATCTCTTGAAGTAGTTCATCACAAGGAATAATTGGAAATAGAATAATAGAATGGGTTTCAGTCAAGCGGATGGTGTTCATTTAGTTGGTTTGAATTCATCTATAAGAATAAGTAAGGTATAATATTGGATGTACACTTCCATCCAATATTGAATTATACTAACTGTGCTCAGTTTCTGGCCATGTCTAGTCGTCCGGTAGCAGGCATCTGAAAGATTAAGAAGAAATAATAATAACAGTACCTATCAAATTTGTTACTGCATATATTACAATTTCTGTTGATGATGGGTATTTCACCTGATATTTTTCCAACGTCTGTCTTTGACATTTGACTTGTTCCCAATGTATTTACTCACGTTTTTGTAATTTAAATATTCGGCAAATTAGAAAGACAGACTATATTCCTATCTAGCTTGTCGTAGTATTGTCCTATTTATTGAACATGGGCTGAGTGAGAGGGGTTTATCAAATATGTAATGTAAATATTACAGACTAATAGGGTGTTCAATAAATGTGTGATGTAATAAATGCTAAAAAAATGTTTTCAATAGAATAATGTTGTGAAGTTGATTATAATAATGGATGCCCCCTTCTTTGTCCATATTTATTTTAGGATGATCGACGATCGGGATCGTTGGGTTTTTTGTTCAGCGAAAAAAATATCTCTGAAACCTGAGTGATAAGCCGAATTAATAAAGAATCACTTCATTGTAAGATTTTCACTACATAGTTTTACAAAAACGCAACACGTGTTTCGCTGAACAATAACTTTTTGAGGCGTGTCTTTAGTGTCGTGAAAATCTCACAATAAAGTATTTCTTGAATACGTTATATATTTTCATCAAATATTGGCCGATTCCATCAAATTGATAAGCTGATTAGTCACAGGTTTCCTGTCGAATCTTGCCAAAAATGTATTCCTTGTAAACTTTTATATAGAGGCACTTAATCAAGGATACACTTATGTGAACTTTCAACACTATGTTATTTTGAAGTTGATTTTTTTGTGAGATATCTCAAATAATTTTGATTTTTTGCTTAATCTTTATAGAGGAAACTATAATCTGATACACTTCCTGATGTGTTATTATATACCCCTTTTATTGAAATGTTTGTTGGATGTCTACCACGTGTTACTGTACATCAGGACGATGTGCAGGAGGCATCTATCGATTTTGTTACGGTTTCTTGATAAACCAGTTCTCAGTCGCGGTACCACCCTGTATTCGAATTCATTTCCGGCACCATCCAGAAGGTTTACTGCTGAGTGACCTTCTCTTCTTTTTATAAGCAAGAACACGATTTAGTTATCACTGGGTCTTATAAGATAATTTAGAAAATATACCTATCGGGTATTTTCGGAGGTGAAAATACGTTTAGGCGGATTAACCTATTTTGTTTTCCGGGAATTCCGACTTTTGGAAAGGTGTGTTAGACATGTTGCAATTCCGTATTCGAATCTGATAGTTGGATAACGGATTGATCTTGACCCTGAGAAAAATAACATCTCCGTGATGTTAGGTTATTCGGCTTCGGGAGGTGAGCAATAAATTATCTATTTTATAACTTTCATTGTGGTAAATACGCTTATTTATTCTCAGCAAGGCGGTATTTTGATTCGAATGTAATTTCAGATGTTATGGATTTGCGAAATTTCAAATTGTTTTATTACATACATACATTCGGGCAGTAGACGTTTTCAACTGACCGTAAACGCTACATTGGGCCAAGAAAACTTGCAAGATGTTGATTATTTTCCGCTATGGACGGCTACTGCTGTCGATCTTCTAAGGAACGAAGGCTAAGTACCTCGTATCGTTTTTTTTTCTTACAAAAGCATTGTCATTACAGTGATTAAAAGTTTTGTAAAACGAGTCTATCGTTGTTCAGTGGTTTCTCTCTTCAGACATAGTCAGCCGGAGCAACGCAAAGCTACTTGGCGCCTATTGGCCACGTTTATTGTATATGCACTTTTCCATCCTACTGCACGACCCTGTAAGTTGTTAAAGAACAAGCACACTACTTGCCGTACTCAACCCTACAAAACTTTTTTATCTTGTAAATTAACAGACAAACAGGAGGACGAAAAAACTTGCCCCACAATTTTTCCATGAATGTCTTTATATACACCAGACATTGACAATAGGTTTTTGCTGCTAGGAAGTCGTTCAACTAATTCATTTCTGTCAAGTTTCATGACAATCATTCCAACAGATCTTTTATTGGATGTTTGTCAAATTATCCTGGCTGTTTGATATATTTCCTCACATTCGAATGTTTGTTCTTTTGTTGTGTGATCTGCATCAAGGTCTCCGTTATATAAAGCCTTATTTTTCCATTATTCTTTCAAGGTAGTCCCTTTTCTGTGTTTTCCACAGCTTGTACAAGTCCCTTTTTAATAATTGATGGTCCGTGTCAAGTTTTTTTGTGATTCCTCAATATACTTTCTTGGGTTCATCACGTCAAAACGATCGTCAGAGTTTTCCAAGCGGTCTAAAGAGGATGAGAAAAATGAACAAATACACATCATTCAATATTGACTTTGTACCTATACCTATTATATTAAGATATATGTTATTCACGAAGAGTTGATTTAACGGAATGAACACACGTCCGTATTTCTTATACAACCTGAAACTTTCTGACTCCAGGAATAAATCATATCGATCATACACACATACTATTTCATTGGTATTTTTTTCTTATAGGTATACAATACTCCTATTTCCAACCCCTTGAACAGCCTGTAAAACTCGATCACATCTGTCTTGTTGAATCAACCTCCATAAATAACATCTCAATACAAAGTCCATTTTCAATGATATGGTGTTTGCTATATTTTGATGCTCTCAAACTCGATCCATACGTTAAGAATATATGAAGATTTGAAATGCATACGGTTTCTGCAGCATGTAGAATTTCAAATGAAAACCTAACGTTTTAATCTGAGTTAAAAAAAAAAATTCTTCGGAACATTCGCAGTTTTTGCCGTTCGGCGAGTATCGAGTTTGCTTACCATAAGGCATAGCCTGTCTTATGAATTATGAGGAAATTTAAAAATTTGTTTTATAACTTTCGAAATTGATCGGTTATGTAGTACTCAATTCCGGTAAGGGTGGGAATTATTGAGCTATATTTTAAGAATAATGGATGTTAAAATCGGTTTTTTATAGTTACTTGGGAGCTGTCTGACTTGTACATTTCTTCCAAATCTCCGGAAAACACTGTAGTCTCTTGGGCTTATTGCTTTTATTCTCCCATCTTTTCATGACACCCATTCCATCAGTCTCGTTCCCTGTACTAGTTTGTACAGGTTCCGTGCTGGATGTTCGTCATTTTCTTCTGAACACAAATTTGTACGTCCATATATTACTTGCCTCCTGTGATTCAGTGGCTCACATTCACATAAAATGTTTGAGCTGTTTCTATCTCTTCGTTAATGGGTTAATGAGCTATTATTTGAAACCTGACAGAGAGCTTCCTGTAATGTTTTTGCTAATTTGTAGCAAAATTTCGCGAAACTTGATGGGTACAATAGAAGTAGCAGTATTTTTACAAATTATAATCGTCTGAACGCTTCTTCCTCCATCAGGGACTTCTGACCGACAACTGATAGCGGCCATCTTTTTGAAGCTACATCTGTCAAACTAGTTGTCATTTATTCGGTCTGTTTTGCCAAATCATCGTAGATGGATATAGCATTCAACAACACGTGCAAATAATAAAATTTATTTATTCAAATAGGTGTTCTGTTCCGGCAACGTACCACGCGATTCGCCCATTTTACGGTCGCCATAATCATCCTACCGAGAGCACTATTCGCAACGAGATAGATAAATTTCAGTCCACTGGTTCAGTTAACACCCATACATCGACAAAACGTAATATCTGCCGAATGTCGAGGCATTCGATTTCACATCGCTCACGAGAACTCGGCCTTTCGCAGAACACAACTTAGGGAAGTTTGCGTCAAGACTTGGGCCTGCACCCGTACAAAATTCAACTGACCCAGGAACTGAAGTTGAACGACCATAGACAACGACATGTGTTCGCCGAATAGGCTATGAAGCAGTTGGCAACTGACCCTAATTTTCATCGAAAAATCTTCTTCAGTGATGAAGCCCATTTCTGGATGAATGGGTACGTGAACAAACAGAATTGTCTAATTTGGGACGATACCAATCTATGTGGCTAGGCCATCACTGTCAACGGTCAGCACTATAGGTCGATGATTACCAACTTTTTTTGGCCTGAATTGAATGATCTGGACACCAACGACATGTGATTTCAACAGGACGACGCTACGTGTCACACAGCTCATGCCACATTGGATATTCTGCACGAGTGATTCGAGGTCGTGGTCATCTCACGTGGCCACCGAGATCGTGCAATTTGACCCCGTTGGACTTTTTCTTGTTTGTGGGGTTTTCTCAAGTCGCAGGTGCATGCAAGTAATTCACAAACCACAGCGGTCCTCAAAGCCAACATTACTCATGCCTTCGGTTGTGGGGTGTGGAATTGGCGCGGTGGTAGTGCGCCCGACTCACGATCGGAAGGTCGTGTATTCGATTCCGTCCTCGACCAGATATTTTTCTCGAGAGATTTATATGGGTGCAGCTGGGGTGATTCTGCAACCGTGTTAGGAATCACACGTTAAAAGGTAAGACCTCGTTAGTTCCTAGCTTGAACAAGTTTCTCAACTTTTGAGAGTTGTCGTTCGCATGGGGGCGATAGCTGATTAACGGAAAAACAGATTTTGAATAGATAGAACAGAAATTTAGCCTGATTTATGTGCAAGAGTCATGGAAAATTGGACGTTTCGGATGCACTCCACCCATAGAAGCCGTGGCGGACATTTGAACGATGTTATATTCCACAAATAATAGCAGCAATAGGTCTTTCAAAACGAATTAAAAATGTCGATGATATCTCACACATACTTTGTTTCATCCAAATAAAAAATAGAAAGCGCTTAATAAAAGACCTATTGACCACTGCAACGGATGTGAATCGTGTTTGCGAATACTAAACAAACCCATGTTATATGGCGAGACGAATATCGTCCGAAAAGAGGAGGAAAAACGGATTATATATCAAGATTTTATCTTCGAACTCCGTAGACTACATCCAGACCACTCTGTCAATATGATTGTTCTGATTATTGGAGTCCTTGGTGAAATGATGCCCTCTCTACTCTCGAATCTTAAAATCATACCGGCTTGCCGCACTAAGGCAGAAATCCTAGCCAGACAGATGCAGAAGGCTGTCATTCTTGGCTCACTGCGCTTGTTCAGGGCACATGATTATCGGACCCACGGTGTGAGGAGTGGTCGTTGGTTGATAATGCTGGCGCGCCCTCCCGAATGTATCGGGGCTTTGGAGGATAGGGCCTGATCAGCGCATGCTATGGTGAAAAAAAATAATGAAGGTATTTTATCACCTTTGAGTTATATTCATACATGTGAACTGAAAAAGTAAATGGGCGAGATTCAGTATGGCAATCGGCACCGGAAGGTGCAGACTGCCACCTGTTCTTCCACCTAACCCATTTGTTCTGTTCCTTTGGTTGGTACAAAAACTGAATGAAGACGACTTTTATCGTTACTTGCAGTTTCATAAAATTATATTTCTGAACAGTATACTTATCCGTCACAATTTTCATTACTGTGCCGATAGCAATCTCGGGGTTATCCACTCGACACACATAGAAAACCTTCACAAGTGGATCATTTGGGCTGGTATTTTTGTAAATTTTTTCTTATTTCTTTTGTTTTTCTGGAAATTCAACGGGTAATGTGTAACTGGAATTACTCCAAAATAATATTGACCTAGCGCTTACTAATGAAGTGATAGATTCTGCGTACCTTGAAGAGGCAATAATGTTTCAACAAGGCGGTGTTCCTTCACATCAGTAACAAAATTTGACTAATAATATAAAGTAAACGACATGCGTTGAGGTCAAGGGATAGATGGAAGGACCACCTCGGTCACCCAACTTGAAAATAGAAGTGTATGGCACTTTACCTCACTCACTGGAAGATCTGCGAGGGCGAATCAATAATGTATATGCGAAGTGTCACTCAGCAGTGCTCCAAATGTTATGATGTGAAGATAATCTACATTATTGTATCGATTTTCACATTTTTCGAAGAACGTATTGTCGAAATTTTATAACCGAGGAAGTAATGAGTAGGAAATCGAAAGCCCTTTCAATGTGGCATTACTCGACCCCAATCCAAAATTGGGGGATGACATCATCGCCTAGATGGTTACGAACAAATTTGACTTTTTTTCGGGTTTTGCGAAAAATTCTTTCCCTGGCCCTATCGATAATCTACTCTGAATGAAAAATCTATCAAAGTACTACGAGTACTTTGAGTAACATTGGTTATAGAGAATTAATTTATTAGCTGTTTGGTATTTTGCGTTATCTTAATCTTTTTCAATTATTATAGACATGTTTGGTTGACAAAATCAACTTCTTTGCAGATGGAATAGTCAAGCCAGAAATGAAAGTGGAATACCTACGCTATGTTGGTGCACTCTTCCCTACCTTAAGGACAATCTATCCTAAGTATCATCCATTCTGGTTCATTTTTTATATGTACATATTGTATTCTAGGATAGTGGAAAGGAAAATTGGATACAAATTGAAGTCTGTATCAGATGAAGTTATTAGACATTTTATAAAATCCAATAATACTTTTAATGATCTTAATAATATCGTTATAGTGCAGAAAAAAAATGTGTATAAAAGTGATAAAATTCTCAGATTATTTTCTGAAGAAAACAGATGCAGCAGATACGTTCATGTTGTTCCAGCCACGCAGTGCAATGAAACTGAAACTGAAACGTTGCTGGTTGCTGATGATTTGTATTACAACTTAGAAAATAGTGGATTCAGATTTCCTTTCCGTTTGCTAAAGGTTCATTGCAGTAATGTCAAATTTGCAGATGAAATCAATATTTCCTTGATAAACTCTCCATTTGATATAAATAATTCAGTAATTGATTCCATTCTAGAGAGATATTTCAAAACCCCTAAATTAATAAAAAAAGGAGATATAATATCAATTGATGTGAAATATTTTGCCAGTGACTTATATTTTCTAAATATCAGACTTAAAAATGTCCATTATATTTATTTTAAATGTAATAGTGTAATGTATCGAAATGTAGATATAGACAAGAGTTGTTATTGTGTAATTGGTGAAACCGCAGTGAAGCAGAGTACTAATATTCAAAGTTTTCTACCGAAGAAATCAACTAAATTCGTTGGACAGGAAGATGGAGTCATTAAAGAGATCCCAACTTGCCCCTACGGACTATCAGATCATCTGGAAAACATGCAGGTAGCACTTCGCCCATTTTTAAGGAAAAGTAAGTAGATCATTTTTGTTCATATTACATTTACAAAATCATCTATAAACGGTCATCAAATACAAAGTACTTTGATACTCAAAAATGGAATCTATGGTCTAAAATAAATTTAATGACATCACGCACCTGATGTCATATCCGCACCATGGCGATGAGTCAGCATTATCCAATGAAAGCGAAGTATTTCAAAAATTCACCTGAGCGTTCAATTGTGGTATACATACGAGCAATTTCGAATATCGTATCAGCGATCATTTTCTAGAGAGAGAATGGAATCATAAGTAATAGTTGATAGTTACGAGTAAAATAAATGTAATAATCATAAAGTGTTGAGGTAAGACATGATAATTTGCAATTATCATTCATTTTATTTTCATTATTGAAGAATCTACATTTGCGATACGGGCGGAATGAATAGTGGTATTGGAAAAAGAAGGTTCAAGTGATTTCATGTATATGGTGAATACCAGAACTCACTGTAATACAGTGAGATAAAAAAATAATAGGAGAGGAAGAAATGGAAAAAGAGGGAAAATTAAAGAATACCAAGAGGTGCTGTTAAGACAATTGAAATAATGATAAAGTGAAAGAGGAGAAGTACAAGAGCTGTTGCTTAGACAACTTGAGAAAGGAGAACAGGTCGACTTTCTGAAATATATTTAGCTACAAGAAGTTGGCATGATCGAGAGAATTAGAAAAAATGTTTTGTCCGACAATATAAGGAAGTTGCAACATCAACGAACGGGTCATGAAAGACATGAAAGGGATCACAGAACGGGTGGAAATATAAATTGAATGAACAGTTAAACGAACAAAAATATTAGCTGGGAAAATATTACCAACATGTCTTCTGGCATCAACGAGAGCAGTATATGAAGCACTCGGCTTTCGTCAGTCGATATTGATAACCGGAATGGAAATGAAACGAGTTCGTCGAGGATATCAGAAAATGGCTGGAAAAAGTACACGACATTATCTATGGATGGAGATGCGGTTAAATTAAAAATCACGATCAAAGAATTTAAACAAGATGGAAATTGAAGGGGTTATATTTTATTAGGAGTGATTAATTTTTTGGGAACGAAAGTTTTTGGCTTTCTACTACTCCATCTCGATACAAAAAATGTGGGAATCTTCCAAAGAAAGGAAGAAAGCAATCATTAAAAGAAGTAACTCTAAACATAGATGTGTAGATCATTCGAAGAAGTAACTTTCAGACACAAAATGGAAGAAAAAAAGGCCTTCTGAAACAGCTACTTCCATAAAAACATTGAATTACACAAAATTCTTTCGAAACAAATACTTTTATATGAGCACTGAATTATACAAAAAAC
>WOGR01001705.1:0-19143 GCA_015342045.1 Leptinotarsa lineolata | reverse complement strand
CATGTTAGGAATACCACGATAAACATAAAATTAGACGCGAAAGTAAAAGCACCTAAAGGCTGACTTTCGACCAAAAGAGGTCAGATGTCAATCTTGCTGAAGTGCTCGGCAGCAAGGTTGAGGACCGTTCCAGGAGGAGCGGGGGTGGAAGGAGTGGTGCATTAGGTTTTCTTTGTGAAATTTATTTTTCAAAGCGAAGCTTTTACACCAGGGCACTCAACCCGGGAGGGGGCATGGGGGGGGCAGCAACAAAAATGTCAAGTGAAGTTTATTTGATATGGAAGCTACTTCTTGTCATTATTCAAAAGGAGAAATTTATAAACAAACGTCTTAGAAAAATATCTGTGTCTACCAAAAATTTGTTGATGAAATATAGATTTAGAAAAGTACAAAAATTCTGAGAAGCATAACGCTCAACCAGAAACACGTTCGAAACGGTTTATCAGTGCAGCAAGTTGAATGTGGTGACTTTTTATCTTTAACCAAAAATGTATTATTATGGTAATTTGTGAATTCATATTCGAAAATATTCTCTGTAAATAAGAGAACTACGTGACACTTAAGACGTTTAATAATATTTTGCGTTCATATTCATTCGGAATTATTACTCAGAAGTACTGGAGTGAACGTGGTATATTTTCTTAGGAGACCTAAGTTTTTGAGAATGAATTGAGTGTTTTTTCTCATAATGTTATCCAGATTTGATACCGAAGAGTCGGTAGGGCAAGTGTTTTATGACAAAACATCAGATGTCTACCAGTGAGGATGACAGTGTTCCATGTATGTGAAATTTTACCCCTTTCACTTACTATATTGTGTGGCAATCCTGTGAATGATATCTGATTCGATTCCACAACGAATGTTTATAATAGAGGAAAGTGTTTTTTGTGTGATTCAGTGTTCATATGAAAGTACTAATTTCAGAGGTATTTTTCTTTCAGTGTCTGAAAGTTACTTCTTTGCATGATCTACACATCTTTGTATACAGCTATTTTTTTTTTGAAAATGATTGCTTTCTTCTTTTCTATATAAAGCCTAAACCTTTCTTTCTCAAAAGTACTACAAAATTATTTGTATGTGTTTTCAAGCCCTGCTAAATTTGTAATCAATAGAGGTTTATATTAATATAAATTTAGAACAAAATTTGGCAATAAAGTATTATAACTGAGAGAAATATTGTAACAAGTGATTTTGAGAACTATATTGTCTTGCACTGAATGAAATTCTCTGTGGGTGCATGATTTTAGATTCTTTTTTTTTAACATCATCGGATAGTATAGATAAAAACGTTACTCACAACTTAAAGTTAAAAGATTAATTTTGTCAATACCAATTTCATTCATCTCAACTTCAGTACACTAAAACTAATGATAGAGCTATCTAGAACGGTCGGAATTCAACTTGACATTTTCTTTACTTCTACATATGTAAATTCACTTCTTCTGAGATACATTGTGTATTATTAATTACATAAGGAGTTCGTGAATTTCAGAGAAAATAGATTTGTGTATACAAAAACTCTATATTTACAGCTGTAATCATTCCCTAGACAAAAATTCACTTTCAAACCCCCATACAAATTGAAACCCCGATTTATTTCTAGAATTCCGGCTTCATTTATTGATTCAGTGTGGTGAAACCTATATGCTTAGCTGTCACCATTCTCGAGATACAAAAAATCATTCTCTTCGATTCATTTCGGAATTGAAATCCAATTATTTCATACAGTCGGTTATGAAGTTGATACATATATATCTAATCAAAGGTGAAAACTATGAAGCCTTATGAAGAGAGTTTCTGTCAACTGCCTTGAACAACAACTATGCCAAATTTTAGATTTCTGTTTAAGCCATGACTTCAGAAGGTAGAGGTCATTACTGATCAATATTGAAATTGTCAAAGATTGAAAATTTTAATCGCCTCTTCAATTCGGGGTAATTGATGTTTTCAATTTACCTTAATTCTCTTGTATGGTACAAATCGTATTAATCCTATGTTATCAGTTATTTAATTGGAATTAATGTAATGCATTTTGTGAAAATGAAAGACTGCTGGAGACATGCTGGTGTGTTCCATACATTTTTTCAATTGCATCAGTTGTCATTTTTTACAAGCATCCAAAAAATTATCGAAACCATTCAAATTCACGTGGAAATTATTATGAAAGATGATAAATTTTCAATAATATACTCAAACACCGTAGTTTATACTTTTGAGTTTCGATAACTAATAATGCAGAAAATATATTTTCTATTTTGTTTCAATAAATAACAAGTATTTTACAATGAAAATGTTGGAACGATGATAAATCAAAAGTAAATAGAACATTTTAATTTATTGGAAATGATTTATTTCAAATGTATCAATGAATTCACTGAATTTCATAAATTTTGAAAGCATATTTTTCTGCATATTTACAGCAAATGTAGATCACAACACGATGATACCTTCCAAATTCTTTGAATTGGATATTTACATTTCTCCTAAAATAATCGTTTTTTGGGACCTATTCAGAGACATTTTTTATTTCAATCTGTATTCTATTCTAATATTTCGAATTTTTTGTCCAATTTTAATTGAGAACGATGCGTATTTTGTTTTGGTGAAATTGATAACATATTGGCATGGAACTACTTTGTACTGATTGTAATAGAAATATATGAAACTGTCTTGTATTTCCATGTATTTCAACTATAAAGTGATGCATAATAATGCAGAATGATGCATCTTTGTCACATGGAGAAATATATCACACTCCTCAAAATTTAACTGTCATCATGACGTTAGGGAAAATTTCAAATCACGTGAAATGTCTACTCAATCAATTGACGAAATGACATAAGGGAAATTTTGACTAGACAGAGAGTTCCGAAAAACTTGCCAATTTTTAATGGGGATGCTACAGTGGCCCAATTCCATTCACCAATTCAAAAATTCTACTGCTTTGTGTGGTTATTCAAAAGAGACGTATCAAAATAGGTTACAGAAATATCTTGAAGGTACTGCCAGAAAAATAACACAAGAGTTATTTGCAAATAGATTTGGTCGATCTGAACATATTATTACTTTATTATTTGATCGTTTGAGAAAATTTCTAATAATTGAAGACGATAAATTAGATATTTTGATAGCATTTTCAAGTCTGAGTATATCTACAATATACAAAATTCTTCACGAAGTGAAGTCTTCTATTGAACTTAATGCATTTTTATCTGGAATATACATATTGCATGATAATAAGAAAAATATTGAAAAAAAGGCGTGATTTGGTTTTTGAAGTTGTTGAAGTGGTAACTTTCTAGTTCAAAATTTTATTGTGAATAATACATACTGATTCCGCTAAGTTTTCATTGTCATTTATATGAATTGAACCTGAGTTTGGTGCGATAAATGAATACGATATAGCTTGTTTCTCACGACGAAGTATATGTTATTGCATAACGTCCTAGGACTCGCACGTTAAAAGGTGAAACATCGTTAATCTTCAGCTCACACGAGTTTTATCTTTTGAGGTTTGTTGTTCGTAGAAGAGCCACAGCTGGTTAACGAAAAAAAAAATTAAAAATCGATAACGATATATTATTTTATGAATTGTGATAATCAAAACGAATAGCAAGGTTATCGGTTATTTCCGTTATGATGGAACTTGAAGCAAATATTTTGTTAACGACATGACAAATATTTTATCCGCATTGAAAATTTATTCATTACTCAGTTGTAGGATGTCTTGCAAGAAGTAATCCTAAATGAACTATTTTACACTGTGTTTAATCTACGAGTTTCCGCCAGCATGAAGTTTACCATTTCGTTGTGAGATTACGACTTGCAAACTGTTTGCTTTCTCTCCTTCCGAAACGGTAAATAAACGGTATGAAGCAAATAAAGTGACAGAAAAATTCATTCTCGAACATGGCTGTGAATGAAATTTATAATAGATTTGAATAGTTTACGGAAAAAATTGTATATAGTTTCTAAACAAGGGAAATTGAAACAGGAAGCATTAGTATAACTTGTGTGAAGAACATTTCTACTTAATATAAATTAGAGGTATAACTGTTCAATCAAGCCTTCCGATTAATGATCAAAGGAAGGCATTAGTGGAGTTACCATAATGATAAAGGTACTGAAAATTGACCTGGAGCACAGTGATTTCTACTATTTCCTAGAGACTTTTGGATAACGAGGTCATTTTGTCCAGCTTGTACTCAGTTTCGAGTTGGCTCTAACGAAGCCATTGAAAAAATGGCAGACAATTGTTTGCCCACTTCGGTGTCTACGAGCTGTTTTTGCCCCTCCTCTATAAGCAAGACCTCTAGCGCCTCTTGAATCAGCTTAGACCTTTGATTTCATCCTTGGGTCATACGTGGGTCTTTTCATTCGTGATTGGATCATATGAATTATTTCGCTGCTATAATTCTCTTAATTGAATTCAAAAAAGTGTACTATTCTTTGAGACAATCGGACTTTATTGATTGCATCAGAAGGATGAGTAAGGACCAAGTTTTGTTCGTGGAGTCCATAACGAGAACATTTTTCAATTCAAAAGTATTGTCTCGTAGAGTTGGTCGAAGTCAGTACTCATAGATTCATAGTACTTCGGCTATGTACCGGTGAGATTGTACTACTCTTATTTTCTGAGAGACGGTATCAACAAAATCCTCTGTGTCTTTCAGCACATACAAAACTACTATGAATGAGGTTCAAAGGTATCTGATCACATATGTTTGAAAACAGCGATAAGACATCTACATGAATTGTATGATATTGACATGAATTGACTTATGTTGTACAGTCAGATATAATGGAATAACGTAGTTTCCACTGGTTTTCTTTGCTGGGTCAGAAATCATAGATATAAACCGGAGTTCTGGACATATTAGGAATTGGAACGATACAAAAGTGTACAGGAAGTGGAAAACTCCACAAAGGTGTACGGGAAGTATGGTTGAGAAAAACATTTGGAGAAGAGGGCTATCATCTCATTTCAAATATATGAGCCGTCGAGACCAGAAAGCATTGATTTAGTAGTGCTGCAAAAACGACTAAAACATCTACTTCGAAAACTTTGTGAAACCCTCAGAGCAGCTGGTTCAGCTTTGAGATGAATACCTTAAACATAAAGACTGATTACGGTCATCTTTATTCCGAAACCTGGAAAACCAGAGAGTATTTGGTAAAAGCCTTCAGACCAATCAGTTTTACATCATTTTTACTGAAACCATTGGGAAACGTATGAGATCAAAGAAGCATATACCATGAGGACCATAACTGAGGTTCTCTGAAACATCCAAGTGAATATATACAATGGTCCAGGTAGGTTGAACATCCGAGAATCAGACTAGATGCCAGACCTGGAACTAACAATTAGATATGACGAACGGAAAGTGGGAGCCCTAGTGCACACCTATGGAAAAACACGGGGGTTGATCCCATTTGTACCTTCAGTAAATTAAGTAGAGTGCAAAGACAAACTTCACAAATAGCAGAAACATTAGAGACACTATCGAATATTCTTCAATCGAAAAAACGGATGAGGCACGAATGGGTCAATCAAGCCGAAGGCCGCAGAATTGAGCGAATCAATATTATTCAGACAGACTGGTCGAATCCGGCATGATACGGAAAAGTGATGCTTATATAAGAAACTGAAGAAACTTTCAGACACTAAGGAATCACCAAAAACAACATAGCTGGAGTGTATGCTAGGCGCGCATCATCAACTCCTGATATGGGCTCTGAATTAGCTGTAGGGGTCATGAACTCCTTGGTGAGGTAACGGATCTGTGTAAATAAGAAACGTTCACCTGGAATCCAATGAAAAGGCTTCTCAAAGGAACAACAGGGTAGGTATTGCAGAGGGTACCTGAACAGAACAGATCTATTCACCAGAAACCTCAGCTGCAGGCAATGTGAATTCATGCGAATATGGGGTACCACATTACAGAAGGCAAGCGATTTATGGACGAAGTTATGTGGAATAAAGGTTCTGTACGAACTAGCACATAGAAACTGTTGGAGTAGATGTCATAAAATAGGGAAAGAAAGAACTCAATCATTTCATGAGGCTGTGGAGTTTTCCGAAGAATTGAATATTAATGAAAACTGGAACCTCTAGGACAGAATGAACACAAAACAAGCAATGTGTTGAAGTTCTGGAGTTAAGGTGAGAGTAGTGAATATTTTGAATCGAATGGAAATGAACAGGTCAGCAGTTCAAAACAGCAAAGAGTGAGTTATTTTCATAGGAACAACAGAGTGGTGAGATGTATTTGATCAGTTTCAAATATTTACTTATTGTAATGTTTATCTGCGGCTGAACAATCAACAGAATGATTGAATTCAATTGAATTACGTGCACAGATAATCCTTGAAACTCAATGTTGATGTTACTCATATGGTTGTCTGTCAATATAACATTACTAAATTGAAATCATCTCTCACATATCTTCGAATCTGAGACTGTTCTAATAGTGCATACACAATCTATGACAAATCAGATATTATTCTCACGTGATTTGTATGAAATTGCGATACCATGAACTGTGGGGAATTATCGTGCTAGGAAACACAACTGTAAAATATAAACTTATAAGGATTCAGTCGGCAAATCAGTTAAAGATCAAACGATGGAAAACTCTTCTAATTGATATCATGCATCCGATTCAGCTTTCCCGGTTTGATGTTTATAAATCTACCTAATTCACTGCTTTTTGTTATGCATTTTTTCTTGAAAAAATCCCTTTTGAACTGGTGTTCGTTTAATTGATATCCAAGGCAGTTGAACGAATTGATTATTTCCGTAGCAAAGTTACTGCCACTATAATTGTGAACTGACCTCATTCATTATTGGAACAATAAGTGAATCCCGAATGGCGAAACAGATTAGTGACTGTGTGAAAGTTACTTCCCGGGTTTTTTGGCCGTGATCTGCAGGTTTTTATGCCCGACGTTTCCTCTACTAGTGGGTAGACATAATCGAAAGCGATGTGGTAACGGTCGCAGTGCCCGAATTGGTTCTCGGGGTGCTGTTCCCGTTCCGAACGGGGTAACTACGATGCTGGTATGTGACTTAGGTTTTATATTATTTTCAGTTGGCATGGCTTGGTTTCTCTTAATTGGATTAACTGATCTTGTTTGTGTACTGTAAGGAGTGGTAGCTAGATTTTACTAATGTTCATTACCTATTCTTTTCTATTGAAATTATCCCGGTGTTTTTGAATTTCTATTGCCTCTCCATATACTATTGAATACTTTGAATAGTAATTTTGAGTTTCATCGAGTATTACTGTATCTTCGAATGTGATAATGTGAGTGCCTTCTTTGTTGAGAGCATGTTCGGCTACAGCTGATTTGTAGGTTTGTCCGAGTCGACAATATCTCATATGATTATAGAGACAGGTACCTGCACTTTTCTCGTCATTACAATCTAGACCGACTCGCAGCTACAAGGAATCCAGTATACCCCGTGTGTCGCTAGTTGACTTTAGACTTTGTCTGATACTTTTTGTTGGCCAAAATATTGTTTTCACGTCGTGTTTCTCCGAGATTCTTCTAATCTGGTCTGTAATATTTTCAACATAGGGAAGGAAAGCTTCCACCTTGACCAGGATAGCTGGGGTTATTTTGGAGTTCTCTCTCCTGGGTCGTATCACCCGCTCCTTTGCTGTTCCCATCTCCTTTGAGGGTATTTTTCAGGAGATTGAGTTTTTCAGGAAGACTCTCAGGTTCACAAATACGTCATGCTCTCTCAACCAACGTTGAGAGAGCTTTTTTATTGTGGCTGGTGGTTACCTGTCCGTGTGTGTTGGTTTCCTATACACTCTGTGGCCCAATATACCATCTTCACGTCTGTTCACAAGAACATTCGAAGAAAGAGTCCCTTGAGTTTCTTGTTTGACTGTTGAATAAAGAAGAAGTTTACCCCATGTCTACAAAATGTTATGTTGTTAAATTTTTTTTCGATTTACCTAGACTCGGTTGAATGTTTTTCCATAAGAGTGAACAGAATAATTCTGAAAGGATGTCACAAAATATTTTCGCGATGAAATTATCCATGAGGGGTAATAGTGACAATATATTCAAAATTGAAAGATGAAATAAAGCAAAATATATTCCTTCATGTTAAAGTTGAGACCAGAGTCCATGAATGATGCATTGGACCCATTACACATTACACAATAGATAAAGTCATAAAAATTCCTACCCTCCAATCAGAGGTGAAAATAAGGTAAACATTTTGATTTATGCAAGCGGTAATATATAGAGACATTACAAGAGTGAACCAACTCTTTTTAAGAATAAATGAAACAGACAGTAGGAACATAACTTCAATGCTATTGAATATTCAAAATTTGAAAAATAAAATTGACAAGTTGCACATTCTATGTGCAAATAATAAATATCCTGACATTGTGATGCTCACTGAGTATTCGGTGAATAAAAATAAAAACATCATTTCTATATGGTTATGAACTAACTTCTAAGTATAGTAAAACAAATTCTAGTCATGGAAGTATTCTCTTATTTATGAAAGATACATCAGTAACCCACTCCTTATTCATGAACATAGATAAACACAATATTTCATTAGAAGAAAAAACCAGTGTAGAGCCAGTGTGAGCCCAGTCTGAAAAAATTCAACTTTGTATTTTAATGCATCAGGCAAATCACTTCCAAATTATGAAGATCAAAACTCCATGTTCTGAGAATAATGGACGACAGGAGTCACGGTATGATGATCCATATAAGTATCTTATTGTTCTTTCAGAAGAGAAAAAATCCTTTTCGTGCAAGCGCCAGATTCCATACCATAGCATAAATAATAATATGGCCACCAAATTTCAGCTTGTTATCAATCTGCAATTCTAGAAATTAATATTCAGTTGAATAGGAGACTATCCCATTGAAAAAATATCATCCAAGACGCCCGTAAACTGTAAATGCAACACTATTATTGAAAGGTATAAAGAAGATTGACATCGCACCAATCCTCAACTTTTTTAAATCGCTTTCTATTTGCTTGTCAAGTTCTGAGGAGCTTTCATTGTGCTACAGAGTTACCGTATGATCTGCGATCTGGTTACCGTATGATCTGCGATCATACGGTAACTAGAAAACAATTAATCTCAGTGTGGGCTTGTTATAATTATTATTTCCATTTCCGAAAGCAATTTTTCAGATAATATGATCCAAAATGATTAGATTGGGATACCAATCGAAATACATTTTTTGTATTACGTCATGGAAGGAACAAATTGGGGATGAAGAGTATCATTTATAAACTGTATAACAGAATTCAGGAGGATATGTGGAAAACTGCACAGTATGACATAATAATTCAGGACACTCAATGTAAGATCGCAAAGTATTGCGTGTAAGCGTTTATTTAAATGAGAAGAAAATACATTTCTTTGGGTAGTGAAGCATCCCACTTGAAATAATGAATTATAGAAATCCTCATCTGATTGAAAGAGAGTAACAGAATTGAATATGCCTTCTGATTGTGTAATACCATGAAGGTCATAGATTATCGAGGCATATCATGGCAATTGTAAATAAAATTAGTCAGTGTGAACATATGTACTGAGATGTTGTTTACCATTATAACTGCTCTGTTTTCCTTCTCATTCTCGATTTTTTTTGCCACTGGTGCGAAAATTTGTGATCCAACCTACATGAAGGATGCTATGGTTCATCTCGGAACCAAGGAAAATTTTCAGTACCACCCGTGGAGTAGTTATACACCCACAGAAGAAACAGTCAAGTTCCTAATACTGAGAGATGAACGTGTTCCAGAAATTTGTAAAAATTATCTACCAGGAAATGTGATGGAGGTGATTTTCTACAGAATTCAACTGGAATACATCGAACCAGGATATTTTACCAGCAGTAACCTTAAACAAGTGACAATTCAGTGGAACAATATGAAGCGTATCATCAAAGGTGTTTTTAGTGATACAAACATAAGAAGTTTAGTGCTGAGTGACAATAATATTGAGACAATTGAGGCAGGATCTTTTGGAAATATGACCTTTTTGGAAGCTATTGCGTTGGACTATAATAACATGAAAAGTTTTGACCCTAACTGGTTTGAAAATGCTCGTGTTTTATATGAAATTTCTTTCAAGCATAACAATTTAACTGAACTACCTGAAAATACTACAAAAAATATGGTGGAGTCGATTTTTACAATAATGTCCTCCAAACTCTTAGGATGCATAAACTTTGACAATAATAATATTGAACACATTCACCCAAATGCCTTTCAAAATCTGAGAAATTTCGGAACAATAAGTCTGAGCAACAATCACATTTTGGAGTTGTCAGAAAAAGTGTTCGGAAGGTTAGATTTCTTATTTACTCTGTATATGAATACAAATGATTTTATTTGTTTCACTAACAGAACTATTGAAAGTTTTCATGGGATAAAAAGGTTGTTTCTAGGAGAAAACAGATTCAATAAGGATTGCGTGTTGAGAATAAAGGAGTATTTCAGAACGAAAAATGATTTGGCGTACTTTTAAATGTTTTGGGGAGTTTTGAAATTTTGTTTAGAAATATAGACAATACTCTGAAATTGTTGTCGTTATTGTTAGTTATTCAGCAATGATTTATCCAAATAAAAAAGAGAATAGAAGCTGGAATAGGGCGGATTCAAAAAGATACATCCATTGTATTGAATACATATCTCTTGAAATAATTACTGTATTTTTATGTAACATTTTATTTATGTACACGATACACCATTTATTCACAGACTCTTCAAACTTATAGTGTCGCTCTGTTGCGTCTAAAAAGCATTAATTTCTCTCTGAAAACATTTTCGTAAATATAGTTAAGAACTATCATACATATACATAAGAACATATATTTTTTTTATATAAATGTTCAGCTCTCGATTGAAGAATGAAACTCTCACGTCCGGAGATAACTGCGCTGAAGCTATTTTCATGCCTGACGTTTCGTCTATGGCTGCGGTGAAAATTACAAATGGCACTGAGGGAACGAATGAAGTGCTCTAGGTTTATAAGTAATACACCAATCGATTATTCATTCGGATTATACATTTTGGTATACATATATTTGTGTATATAAAAAAGAAATTTCTGATTTTCGTTTTTAAATAATGGAGAGTATCGTAATGACGTTTCCATAATATGAAATACAATGTGATATTTGCTTTGAAATCTCTCGCGGAAAGAGATTAGTTGGTTAGCACATATCTAGTTTTGACCGGTACCTATACAGGCGAAGCTCAACACGTCGCGTCGTAGCGTGACATGAGTTTTATGACTTAGACTTAGAGACCTATCCTGCGCAAATTCAATGTACCCCTATTAGAATCAGTATTCAACAATGATTTATTCAACGAGTCATACTCAATTCGATAAAATCAAATTTATTTTCATGATAATATACAATTTGTTGTATGACATAGTTATCAGATTTCAATTATCTTGAATGGGTAACTTTTACCTAGGAATTGGAATCTCTGTATTGTGTTGTATTACTCATTCAGATAAGAGTTTATGTGTACATTTTATGGAAACAATGTAACGGTACCAACACTATAGTAATATAATCACCATAAATAAAATTTAAAACTCAGAGAAAACAAAAAAAAGTAGATATAAGTTGAGTTTATGCTTGTATGGGAAAATATACAGATAGTATAGAAACTGTTTTTCAATGTGGGAAATTCACTTCTTTTTTCAGTGTATGTCAACTTTTTTGAGTTTAAGATCAGGAATGGCTTGAGGGCATAATTGAGTTTATTGACTTTTTTCATTGCTTTCAATTCTACTGGAAGTAAGTTGAACAGTTTTGGACCATAATAGAACACGTATCATTGTGTATGGCCTTTCTTGTCGAGTGGAATTTTGATATTAAAATTGTCTACTACTTCAGTTCTCACTGTTGTATGAGTTATATAGTTGTTACGGTTGGAGAACATTCATACTATACACTAGTAACTATGTAATACTCTTACGTTGGGTTGATTATTCTATTGATATAGATAGGTGATCCGTTGAAAAATATTCATTCTTTCAAAACATTATTTTCAGAATTGCCGTCTCTACTATTAGTCAACTATTAATGGGATTGTTGGGAGTACCACTCCATGCTATTATATAATATCTCATAAAGAAATCTGCCAAAGACTGATATATTAAAAATACGTTTTTTTCGAAACAATATCTCAGAGTATAAAATTAACGCATGATTAGTCCCATCTTTTGTGTTACATATGGTACTTGTTTGTCCCTTCTCATATGTTGGTCAATAACAATACCCAAATACTTATTGGATACTGTTTTTTCTATAACTGAGTATTCACAATTGAAACTTTTTGTGCAGGGCGTTTTATTCAATTCAAGTTCATTGATATGCGGCTGATCATTGAGTGAATGAAATAAAGATGAAACACTTTTAAAACAAGCTTTTATTCAAGTGCTCTGAAAATATCGAAATAAAATTTCAATTAATTAATTTAGTGATCCAACAATTTTCCTGAAAAAAAGTTGGTTGGCTAACAGGATCAATTTCTTCTTAGAAAACAATTGTTTTCTTGCAAGAAAACAATTGTTTTTTTCGATAACTCCAATTTGTAATTGAAATTTTGTAATTAGGTAGGCACCTACTAAACTTGTAAGCAATTCATGTTTGTAATTAGATAAAAGTGTCGTGAATGCTTGAAATGTGAAACTTCAACCTTGAATAACTTTTTTGCACACATAGGTTTTATCGGGTTTGAAATTTATTGCAGTACCTACTTGATCTGTCAGAATGTTTCTTAATTTAAATTTCATCTGACTGAATATGTAGAGATTTCTTCTAGGCATCGAAAGTCTATCTATAAAACGGAGAGTCCTTCAACAGAAAAACTTAGGGAACGGGGAAAACTTTTATTAGGATAAACTATATTCTATAAAAGTAGGTAGGTACCTACCCCCCGGCATACTTTATAAAAAAATTAGCTCGTTTTATTTCTTAGTCTATTCATTTCATTGATGGCGTCATTATTACATGGCCGAGTCCCAGTTAATTTCGAACAGTCTAATTCTTTTATCAGGAGGCCTTCTATTGATGTGACCCTATTTAAAGCCACGTACGCTTGGCCGGCAGCGAACAACTTTGAACCCAAGTATACAACAGTGTGGTCAACCGTACTACCTTGCATTTTGTGAACTGTACAAGCCCAGCATAAAACAATTGGCAACATTCTACGTTCAGCTGTACCATGGCTGAATTTAGCTGGAAATTGCACAGATTTCGGTTGAATAACGCTCTCCGGAAACAGGGCAATATAATTTCTATAATATGACCGATGACACCATTCAATAGACTCCTAGGCACGTCAACATTGTATCGCAACATCACCTTGGCCCCCCACAAATATTTCCAACTCTTTAGGCAACCCCCCAGTCTTGTTTATATCAGGTGGTACAATATTATTTAAATTTATATTATTATTTTTTCTAGTACAATGTATTAGACTATCTTGTGCAATTATTTCAATGATGGTTATACCATGAGTACGGAAATGTTCTAGCACGGTTGTGTTATGACTGAAAACTTGTTGATTAGTGGGATAGATTCGTAAGGCTCTTTCGATCGCAAATTTGCCAGTTGGCTCTATGTTTAGTCGACTCTTTAAAATACCGGACTGTTCCGATTGAAGTTCTTTCACAATGCAAATAAATATGGGTTTTTACAACCTATTACATCATTTATTGTCTCCTTTTTAGAGTCGGAAAGTAGGTATTTAAAGGTAAAAGCTTGTTTCAATTTTTTTCCAAGAAATATATTTTATTATTGAAACCAACCCTGGATGTGGCATTTATTTCATGGTGGGCCTACCAACTGCCTATTTTAAACGAAACCATATACAAAATTTCGTGTCCCTGCTATTTACCGCTAAAGGGATCTCTCGTACGGAGCCGATCCTGGCAGCAGCATCAGGTCACGTTTATGATTAGCATGCATTGTCATCGATTCTGAACCAGAATGCAAAATTTCAACTCAATCGGATACCGGGAAGTGGGTCAAATTAAACTTTGCAAGATTTGTTAACATACATACAAGTCAAGTAAAATAAAAGCTTTTAAGAAAAATATATTCGAATGCTCAATCTTGCATTGAAAACTGCATATAACGCTGCCTATTATGTGATCGTATTTTGATGAGAAAGCAGGCAAAATGATTCCTAATCACACTTTGAATCAATTACAGCTGACCAAATTCGTGACTTACTAGCTTCTAGGCTAATTACATATCAGCAAATTCATAACTTTACAGTTGTGTTTCAAATATATTCAATCGCAAGTAGGCTTCGAGAATTTTATACTTCCAAATATGTTTCAAACGTCAAATCTAATCATTGAAGTGACATTTCGTGGAGTTTTTGCGTCCTATGTTGATCAGGTTCGAGAAAAAGCTGGGAACACCGATCTTTATACCTGAAGACCTGAATATATATACCCATAACTGCTCAAATTCATTAATATTTCTCATCAAAGTGGCAATATAATATTTTGGCCTGACCTCACTTTATGTTATTATGCCAGGAAAACTTGTTGATTATGAACCAGGAGAATATGAGCCCCAAATGTACCACAAGTTTAGCCAATCGAAGAATTCTGGTAGTTACTGTGTCGAAAAGTTTGAAAATAAATGGAAGTCCCCATGAGGTCCCAAAATAAACAATTGCTGGCGAGTACTTTTAGAAAAATTCAGGAAATAAACATGAATACCGTCTCACTCCACAGTCGTCGATTTTCTGGGAAAGGTACCAGCCACTATTCCCACACTAGAATCCACAATGCCGGAAATGACTTTTCAACAACGTCTAGTTAGGCGAATTTTTTAACAGCTCAATATCAACAGTCTGGACTTGATGAAGTGCCCGTCATCGTACTTAGAAAATACGCAATGAAGTCGCCCCAGTATTTTGCAGACTTTTCAACCTGTCTGGACAAAGCTTGAATATTTGGAAGGCTTCAACATCTTGAGCAATCATCAATATGGCTTTCGGAAACAAAGATCAACAGGCGACCTTCTATCGTATGTCACCCATATTTGGAATAACACAATCGAGAAACATGGAGAGTCAAAAGCTGTTGCGCTTGATATTTCTGAAGTTTTTGACCGTGTGTGGCATGAGAGTTTGTTGGCCAAACTTCGATGCTATGGATTGTCGGATCATTTCTGTGTATGGTTCTCCAGCTTCCTGAATGAACGTTCTCTACAAGTGGCCATCGATGGATATCTCTTGAATACTTTTATCATCAATGCTGGTGTTCCCAGGGATCGGCTGCGGATGCACATGTCCACCGGCAGCAGGAAGTTGCATATCTTATTGAGGATCTAGAATTGATTTCGAGTTGGGGTGAAAATAACCAGGTTTAATTCAATGCCACAAAAACCTAGGCATCGGTTTTCTCCAGAAAGATGAATTTCTCCGAACTGGATATAATAATGTCAGGATAGACAGTTCCGCTTTCCGGTTCGATAAGTTTGTTGGGGGGTTGAAATGGACACCAATATGTCTTGGCATAACCATGTAACTGAAATTGCAAAAGCTGCTTCTCAAAAGCTTGGAACACTGTTTGAACTAAAAAACTGTACACACCCCAACAATTTTTGATGCTTTATAAAGCTCAGATCAGACCTTCTTCAGAGTATTGTTCTCATGCAAGAGCCCCTAAGCACACCATGAAGCTGCTGGATTCTATTCAGAAAAGAGCCATCCGCCTGATTGGAGACGCGAATATCACTTGCAGCCTTGATAGTCTGGAACATCAAAGAAAGGTTGGAGATTTGTCTATCTGCTATAGATACTTTCACGGGAAGTGCTCAAGTGACTTAGCACATTTGATTCCACCAAGAGTGATTTATATCAGTAATACGCAACTAACTGCAGCTGCTCATCGTTTTGAGGTTCAACGCAGTACACCTCGAACTTCACTATTTAAAAACTCTTCCATTTAGAGAACTGCGTGTGCGTAGAATAAACGTTTTTCCAAATGGATTCAATCTCCAGCCATTCAAATCCAATGTGAATCGCTACTTTCTAACAGGCACCGCTCTTAAGCACCTTTAGGATTTTTCTGCAGTGCTTGTGTTTTGGCCTTGAGAAAAATGAATTAACACATCTCTTTATCCATTCTTACTTTTTTCATTTCTTATATTATTATTCTTCATTTTGGAATCACCATGTTGAACTCCTTATGATTTTTCATTATCCGATAGGGTGTGTCTTAACTACGATACGAAACTTCAGAGGTTGATTCGTTAGGTCGTTTTGAGAAAAAAGTTCTCTTGAACATATGTCCGGAGTTGCTTCGTTTCTGAGATACAGGGCGTTGAAGTTTAAAAAAAAACGGTTTTTATAAAATATAATATGAATCCTCACACCGATTTAGTTGAAATTTGCTACTAGATTGAAATTATTAGGTCCAGTGGAGTATCAGTGGGCACCACCAAACTTTATTGGGAAAAAAAGACTGGCTTGTATTCTTTATGTTTTTTGATTAATCAACAAAAATACAATTTTTTCGTCGCTTGTGTTTTCTTTATATCTAGCTTCGATTCAGAGAGAAAAAATTGAAGCCACTTTGCATATCATGATCACCTGCTTTGGAGACTAGCTGACAGTGATAGTGTTGTCATATTAGTGAAAGTCAGAGTTGTCACTTAGCAGTAATTCCATCAAGAATTTTATTGACGCTGAAATGGCTGACATGCACTTTATTTCTGAATTAGAAAATGCAAATGCGAAAGAAGCACGGAGAATTTAGCAGGGCAGATATCTTAACAGAGTATTTCCATGTGATAAAGCATTTAGAACGCGACATGCAAGATTATGTGAAACTGGGTGTTTCAATAAAAATATCAGTGGGGAAAGACCAGAAACTGTAACAACGCCTGAACTTGAAGAAGCTATACTTGATACGATAGAAGCAGATCCTTCAGTAAGTACCAGGAAGATTGCACTGCAGCTGGAACTCAACCCAAAAACCATATGGGTCCAAGCTTTACTGCCTCGGGATTTTCACCCAAGATTATTATTTTGCAGGTGGCTGATTCATACGATGGCACACGATAATAATTTTTCACCAAATATTATATTTACAGACGAAGCAAATATTTCACAGGATGCTAATATGAACTTTCACGATGACCATTTTCAGGCGGACAAAAATCCCCACGTTATAAAAGAAAGTCATTTTCAGCAACAATTTTTGCTGAACCTTCAGGTAGAAATTATTGGTGACTACCCAAATGGCCCAGTTTTTCTACCAGCAAGAATATTAGACTTATCGCCCCGAAAGAAACCCATTCGAAATAATCCGCACTTCATTTTCTATACGAAAATTGGACTTTTCTTCACATGTACAGAAAAAACTTTCTGCCGGATGTGATTTTGGATATCTTGAGTGATTATGTTTTTCCTAATTTTCCTCATCCTCAAATGGATTTAATCTCCAGCGATTTGAATATAATGTGAATCACTATTTTCGCACAGGTACCGCTCTTAGAGCGCCCTTAGGATTTTCCTGTAGAGCTTGTGTTTTGTTCTGAAAAAAATTAAAAATCAATGATTGATTCAATCTGTTAATAACTTGCCATAACCGGCCAGTCTCAACTCATCTACACAGTAGGTTTATGGACCGACACCTATCAGAAAACAACTACTCTCCCAGCTAATACTGATGATAGACACTGCCTTGCACTGACGAGCGGCCAAACAGCCCGAAACCGGTCCGCAAGTGTGTTCCAATAATCAAAAATCGATTCTGGAAGTTGTATCGCCAACAGATTATGCAGGAATCACTTCTGTGAAGAATCCTGCACTGACATCTGTGGGATATAATCCAACGACCTTTGTGGTATTAGCCAGGGGAGTAGTTGTTTTCTGATAGATGTCAGTCCATAAACCTATTGTGTAAATGAGTCGAGAGTGGCCTGTACTAATTGTTCATTCAAATAATTTTATTTGAAGCTAGCTTTCAAGTATACCCACGTACTATAAGAATAAATGAAAAATAAGTAACGCTTAATCAATTCAGAGTCTTCAAGTTCACATAACCGCCACACGTGTTTCATTATCAGCAAGCTTCAGTGTCTGAAAGAACAGGATTGTGACTCTCACGCAAAACTTTATATTGGACAAACGGCGAGAACTTATGCCCAAAGTGAAAAAGATCATGGGGGTAAGTTCTTGAATGTGAAGACCAATTCCAAATTTGTCAACCATCTTTTGGTAGAGGGGCATGAATTCAACAACGACTATGACGTGTTACATTTGGAAGAGGAAGATTTGAAACTCAATATTTTGGAATACTTGAAAATTAACAAACTTGGGAATTCTGAAAATTTACTGAATGACCGAAGACTCTTGCTTAAATGTTTTTCATTGTGAAAATTGGTGAATAGTTGATGTGTGAATTGTAGTTTTCATACAGGGTGTTTCAAATTCGATCATCACCATTGGAATCTCGGAAACTATGAAAGATACGAAGATGGTTGATAGTGCAATGTTGCGCATGTATCTGACTAATAATATGCCGTTGAGAAAGTTCTAAAATTCCGAGTATATTCGGAGATATCCGGAAAAAACAGAAATTTTGGAAAATGGTTTTCATGTTCAGAATTCGAAAATAAATTGCATTTCCACTTTGTCACTTTTTCCCTACTACATAATGGTGTTTTCAGATTTCCTGTCCGACGTTTCGTCTTCCGGTCACCATCATCAAAATTTATTTTTTCTTATAGGCGTTAAATTGGATTCTTTCTGTTTTGAATAGAGCCAGATTTCACCTTTTTAATGATGTATCATAAGTTATTATTCTTTTTCGAAAAATTGGAGATATTGAAAAAATAATTCTTATCATAATAAGCTCTGACGTTGATGTTTCTAAATTTTACTTTCAATTTGTTACACTCAATGACATTTCGTTATTGTACAAGTCATTGTATTTTTGGCGAAACATGGCCAAAAATACAATGGATACAAACTTATTACAAATACGATAGAAACAGTGTGTATTTAAACTTATATCCCGAAAGACGACAACCACATCGAACTATGTTCAAGTTATTGGATCAAAATCTCACCGAGTTTGGTTCGTTTGAAAAGCC
>WOGR01001704.1:0-19152 GCA_015342045.1 Leptinotarsa lineolata | reverse complement strand
GTGTCTCGTCAATACCGTAAGAGTGCCGTAGATGGTAATAAAGCACTCTTAGGGCCGCGTTATGTCGATGGATATAGGCCGAGACCGCATATGCTGACAGCAAGTGCATTAGGGTCTCGGACGCCTCTGGGCAGGCCCTGCACCTCATGTCAGGAACCTCTATACCCATCACGCGACTGCGGTAGACCAAGGTATTGAAGACACCATCCTGGCATGCCATGATAAACCCTTCAGTTTCCGACTTCAGCCCACTTGACCTTAGGAAAGCGAAAGTCAGGCGCTTATTATTATTATTATTATTATCATTCAGCACAGCTGTTGTTTTTAGAGTAGATCAAAGCAATGTTGACTCTTTCAATGGCGAAATGACCACATTTCATTCCTACAAATAATTCCAAGCCCCCTAAACACAATTACAAACTATCGAATGAGATATATATGAATAGATTATTTCATGGCTTCCTATAAACTCCTCATGATTTTCATTTCATTTTAGACTTGTTCTATATCTATAGGATCGAATTGAGTACAGGAAGAAAAGAGATTGAAAACCTTTATTTCAATTTGGGTTGTAGCTCCATGGGTATTCAGTACCCATCAAGGATAACAGGGAATACAGGATTAGAGCCTCATAGAATTTCTTGACTAGTTGTATACAGAAAAATTTCCTTCTGGTTGGTGAAACCCAAGGTAGTTCAAGTAAAACATGCTTCAGCCCTTCGAAATCAGTCAAAATTAAATGAATTTGAATTATCCTAATTATATGTTTTATTCGAAGAAACGTTTTGGAGTTCATATTTGAAAAAATGTCATGCCTAAAATATTAAATAATGATCTATTTCATTAAAACTGAATATTCGCGTCGGCATGATTATTATTTGCAATTTTTTGCGACTTTAGAGATTTCCGCTATTGAAGTTTGAATAGATTATAAATATCTCAGAAATGATACTAATTAATATAGTACTAATATTCAGGATACAAGTTACATCAGTAGTATTATTGAACCCTGTGTTGACCAATCCTATTTGTCGCTGGTGTCTGCCATTTGGCTCCAGTATTTTAAAAAACTGATGACGTTTTGGTAAGTTACTAGTAAAAAATTTCAAAATGAAACAAATGTCAAATTCATTATCGCCTTTTATTTCGAAGGATGAGATATTTTTTCGTCGGCATTAATATTTCTACTCTCAATAGCTTGTTGTCTCAACATTTTGTTTGGTATAAAAACAGTAATGAGAGTGCCTAAAAATAAAAGGACCGCCTGCATAGCCATTGACCACATAGGACCCAACCATAAATTCAGATATCCTGCTCCCACTGTCACGACTACACCAACTATTTGCGAAGAAGCGATTATAATGCCAGCTGTTGTTACTTCCTGAGCAGGAAAAGTCAACTCAACACCTAATTCAAATCCAACCGGCAAATATCCATTAAAAAACAACCTGAAAACAAAAATGTATGTCACTTCAATAAGATGAATGAAAACACATTTATTCTAACGACCGGTTTCGGGATTTAGCCCATTATCAAGTAAAACCAACTAACTTCAATTAGTTAGTTTCACTTGATAATGGGCTAAACCCCGAAACCGATCGTAAGAGTAAATAAACGTAGAGAAAATTAAACAAAAAAGTGTTTTAATTCAGCTTATTAAAGTGATTATGAATTTCCACAGAATAAACAAGTCATCAATAACACAGAACATTTTCTTTAATTTTATTATTATTTTATTTTTTATTTTATTTTTTTATTAGACAGATTTGATTTTGTATCCAAAACTGCTGCTTTCCATTGAAAAACAAATGATGAATCGTGCCTATCTCTGAATTATATAATGAATCACACTGATTCAGAAATGGTAATCTGTACATCAGAAAGCGAATATTGTTCTCAATCAACCATTTCCAATTTTAATTTAATTCATTCAAAAGCCGAAAGGATCATGATCGATCATATTTCAAAGCAAACAAAAATCTATAAGGTCTTCCAACAGGGACTTCCAAACTTTGACATTTGATAACGTCATTTGATCTGTTAAATTAGTTGTCATTCATTCAGTCTGTTTTGCCAAATCACCATGGACGGATGAAGCATTCAACAAATGAAAATAATAAAATTGTTGTATCAAAATGGGTGTTCTGTTCGGGCAACTTACCGCGCGCTTCGCCCATTTTACGGTCGACATAATCATCCTACCGAGAGGACTATTCGCAATGTAATTGATGAATCTGAGTGCACTGGTTCAGAAAACGATTGATCAACATTCGTACGTCGACGAAACGTAAGATCTGCCGAAAACATCACTGGTGTCTGTCAGAGTGTGCAGTGGAATACGAGGCGGTCGATTTCGTGTCGCTCACAAGAACTCGGCCTTTGCCAGACCATAACTTGGCGAATTTTGCATCGTGACTTGGGCCTGCACCCGTACAAAATTCAACTGACCCAGGAACTGAAGGTAAACGACCATAGGCAACAACGTATGTTCGCTGAATGGTCTCTGGAGCCACCGACCCTATTTTTCAGCGATGAGGCCCATTTCTGGATTAATAGGTACGTGAACAAACAAAATTGTCGAATTTGGGACGATACCAATGCACATGAGATCCAAGAGTGTCCAATGCGTCCCGAAAAAGTCACTGCTTGGTGTGGATTTTGGGCTAGCGGCGTCATCGGTCCATATTTCTTTTCGAACGACGTTGGCCAGACCATGACTGTCAACGGCGAGCACTATAACTTGATAATAACCAACTTCTTCTGGCCTGAATTGGATGATTTGGATGACTTATCGGTAAGGTTTCAATCTGCCTACTTAGATTGAACTGGATTCCATCCAGCTTAGTGAAACCTTAGTGAGAACCTTAGTGAGAACTCGTGACGAGACCTGGAGAGTAAACAGATTGAGGCCCCGGCGTCAAGTCATATCAACTTCAATTTCTGAACTAGGTGATCTATATTTTTATTATTCGACTATTAACTTGAGAGTGTTCAATATTTGAACATGACGATCTGTATATAGTGACATCAATTGTCATGGCAACGTACATTATTTTTTAACAAACATATAATTTAAAGAGTTGCATATTCCTAAAACAATAAGAATAAATAGAAATACGAAGAAAAAAATTAATGAAGAAAAGGAGAGAATTAGAAAAGAGGGACGGGAAGAAGAACAAAACACGTTGAAACAAAACGACAAGAAGATTGAAGAAAAAAGGGCGACGGGAAGCTGCTGAACATTTTCCGTAACAAGAAACACGACAGAAAAAAAGGTTAGCCTTGCAATCAAATAATGTCAGTCAAGTTCTGAAGAGGAAAATTTCAACTAGTCCAAGAGGAATTTTTCAAGGTTATAGAAGTAAGTGTAGAATCAAGGTTCAAGATGAAGTCAAAAAAGTCTGGAATGGAGTATAAAATTTCAGCAGCCGTGCCAAATGAGTTGAAAGCGAGTTGGGAAAAATCAATGGGAGGGTCATGGAAAGAATGGACAAGAAATTGGACGAACAGGTGAACAAATCGCGTGCGTGCCCACATAGCTAATCAACCTTTTTCACTTTCACAAATTGAATATGTTATTGTGAGAATAAAGTCCTCAACAGCGACAAGACCATCACAAGGTAAAAGTCTGAAGATCCCAACTTTCAATGATCACTCATCATGGGTCTTCAATTGTCGATGGTTCGACCATAACCAACTCCATCGGTTGGATAAAAGAGAATTGGCCACTCCCTTAGATCTAACACTGCGGAGGCATCATTGGAAATACCCAATAAAAAGAGTATAACAGAGACAACTTTGGAGCAATCAAAAACCGCATAAGCCCTCGCAAGGGAATTTATCAAAAGATTAATTAATTGGGTCTACCACAGACCCCAAGAGAATTCTCAGAGCAGAACAGGATTTCATCAGTGGGTTTTCGAACAAAGAGATGCAGCAGATCTTGAGGCTAGGTCGAACCCAGTTATATATGTTGAATAAATTGCTGTCGGCATCGGGCACTCTGGTTGTTAGCCTCATGTTCTCAGAAGGATACGTTATAACTCTCCAGGGCATCATGACTATTCTCAGCCTCATAAGCTACGTTTAGCTCTATGAATTCTCGCGAAAAACATATCTGCTCAAAAAGAGATTCGAACCAGCGAGCTTTCCACCAATTCATCGCTAGATGTAATGATTAGTGAGTGTAGTTGAAGTATAGTTCAATTTACGTATTTATTCATCAGAAAACCATGCGCAAACGTGACAAAGTTCGTAGAAATATCAATATTGGGGTTGCCTTTTATATTTCGGGATTAGAGAACAAAAACAAATGTTAATCATCGAAAATCACTTTATTGTTTTTCAAAATATTGCCCATGAAGATCTATACACTTTTGCATGAGTTTGAACCAATTTTTGAAGCAGTTTTGCCACTCTGATTGAGGTATCTCCAAAACATGCATTCTGAATGCTTCAACCGCTTCTCCAGGTGTCGAAAAACGTTGACCTCTCAGTTTGTTTTTTACGTACTGAAATAAAAAGAAGTCATTCGGTGCCAAGTCACGACTATACGGTGGATGACTCATCAAATCGATGTTTTGGGTGTTCAAAAATGCAGTTGTTTGAGCCGATGTGTGAGAGCTCGCATTGTCGTGGTGAAGAGTAATCCGTCTTCGGCGGTTGGTTTTCCTGATTTCTTGGAAGACAACTGGCAAACAAATAGTTGTGTACCACTCACAATTGACTGTTCTGCGTTGTTCTAGTGGTACGGTTGCGACATGACCAGTTTTTCCGAAAAAACAGGCGACCATTTGCTTTGAAGTGCTTCGTGCGCAAACAACTTTTGTTGGATTTGGCTTATCTAGAAACAACCATACAGTCGACTGCTGTTTACTTTCGGGCTCATACGCGTAAATCCACGATTCATCATCAGTCGCGATGTCACAGACGTGTTTCGAAGCATCGCGATCGTATTTTTTGAGCATTTCCTTCGACCAATCGACACGAGCCTTCTTTTGAGCGACTGACAAATTGTGTGGGATCCAACGCGAACAATTTTTTTGACAGTCAAGTGTTTATCGAATATTAAATGTATGCTGGTCCAACTAATGCCTAAGGTTGTTTCAATCTCATGATAGGTCACATGATGATCTTGCAGTATCAGTTCGCGCACAGCATCAATGTTTTTCGGAACACCTGATTTTGGACGATCTTCACGAAATTCATTTTGGAGTGAACTACGACCACGATTAAAATCACTATACCATCGATAAATACTGAATTAAGTTCATCCATGCACTGTTGCTGAATTAATCCACGTCGAAAGTTGTAAAAAATAATCGCTAGAAAATGTTCACGATTTAATTCCATTTTGGGCCGAGATGAATCTTTTAAGTTACTGTAAAAACACAAATAGCGCTCGTATGTCAAAACGTTCTGAGTACGTATAACCTCAAAAATGTCCAACTTCACGATAGAGCTGTCAGTTGCCATATTGCAACACTAGGGTTGCCAAATCCCGAAACATAAAAGGCAACCTATCGTACCTCTCAACACTTCATTGAGAATAACTTAAAAGTTATTCTGGTTCATAAAATGATAATAGATGCAACCAACGAAACAAAAACAACAAGAAGAAGCATAACATGTTTTGCGTTAACACAAGAGCAATGCGGAAAATCTTTGAGAGTTCTTGCCTTTTCAGACTCCTGTAGTCCAATGGAAGAGAAAAATGGAAAAATAAATAAGTGTTAGCAATAATTGCACAATAAGAATAACATCAATAGGTGCTTCAGGTTGATGATAGAAACCATAATTTGTTTGACAGTTTAGAACCACATTCAATAATAATTTTATTATAATTGCTATCATCAAATTTCAATAGGAAGCATATGTATAAACAGTTGAAATAATCATATTAAGTAGACTGCTAAATTGACTCAGTACATGAAATAATAATTATTATTATTATTTATAACAAATGACTGTACTGACCTGTTGAGAGCCTCAACCTTTACCATATGAGGATCAACTTCATCCTTGAAGTTCTTTAGTTGGTTGATCTGTTTCTTCACAGCATCAATGTCAGTTCCGAGTGGACCCAATTTTTCGAATTTTCTCTCAGCTTTATCCAAGAACTCGAGAAGATTCTGAAAATTCCTAAATTTAGTTGAAGTTCTTTCAATTAGTGTAAGAGAACGCATCAGTCTTACCACTAACATTTTACTTACCTCTAAAGTTTCGTGGAATTCCATTGCTTTCTCCATGGCATCAATAAGGTTCTCCTCGCGTTTCGCGTACAGAGCAGTAATGTTATCCCAGGCATTGTCCAAATCTTCAATATGTTTTTTGACTTCAGGCTTGTCAGGCTCGCCGCATAGTTTCATTAGTTTTTCTCCAGAACTCCTCACTTTATCCACATCTGGCTTGGTTTGATCGATTTCTTGCCTGATCTCCTGCAGGGCTACCTGCTGTTCTTGTATGGCTCTCGGCTCCACAGCTGGAGGTTCCTGCGATACCAAAGAATCTTCAAGATCCTTGAGAGTAACCATGATGGCGTGGAGCTCCTTCCAGAATTTCTGAGCAGCATCCAACGCATCATCCAAGGACCTTCCGCGATCCTGAGTAGCTTTCTGTACATCATCCCAAAGAGTTTTCAGTTTGTCGAGCTTGCGTTTGATGTCTTTGATGGCGGGATCGGCTTTGTTGCCCGCCTTGTTGATGACGTCGTCTGCAGCACGTTTAACAGCCGCGTACGCTTCCTTCCTCTTATCCAGATCACCCGCAAGGTTGTCGTTGTCTTCTATCTGATCCTTAATTTTAGGAACGTGAGCGGAAACAGGTTCTAGGTGGTTAACTTGATCAGCTGTGTTGGAAAGAGCTCGCAACATCCCCTCGAGCTTATCTGAAAACTTGGAGCTCTCTTGCAGGGCTTGCTCCAGGGCCTGTTGTCGCTCTCGGAGTTCTAATCTGAGCGCTCCGTACCTGGAGTTGTCGCTATCTAGCAGCTCCTGCACTTTGCCTCCGTCGTCATCATTGCATAGCCTGATGAGTGCTTCTCCCGTTTTATTGAGCTTATCGACGAGAGGTTTGTGTTCGTTGATTGACTGGAGGAACATCTCGTTTCGGTCCTGCTGCTGCGCTATGATGTCAGGCCTCAACGCCGGCATGGTGAGCATGGACACCTGCTCCTCCATGTCTGCCAACCACGTGGCTAGCACGTTGTGCGTATCGTGGAAATGTTCTGCTAGAGGTAGGGCTTGTTCCAACACTCCCAACCTGTCCGAGCTCAAACCAGAGACGATGTCCATGGCTTCACGAAGGTCATCCATTTTCTCGCGGATGAACGAAGTATCATCGCTTGGCGGGGTCTCACGCAAGACTTTTTTAGCAGTTGAGAGCACATCACGCACCCTGCCTTTTTGGCTGGAGATGTCGTCGTTGAGCGCTTTGTGCTCTTTTAGTTGAATCCTGATCAGATCTGGCTCCGCAGAGGGTTTTTCGGCGTCTCTTAGCTGACCGTCGACTTCCCTGAACCATTCCAGTAGCTCATCGATATCTGCGGTGACTTCAAGCGCCCTCTGCTTACCCAGGTGGATTCTTTCGGCCCGCCTTTGTATTTGCTCGGCGATGGCGTCAAAGCGTCTGTTGTCTCTCGTAACTAGGCCTTCGATGGTCGCAGCGCCTTCTCCCGGGCTAGCTTGGCACAACTGCGGTCCCAGAATATTCACGGACTCCAGTACAGGTCTCAGTTCCTGAAGATCTACTTCTAGTCGGGCGATATCTCCTTCGTACGGTTCGGCGGACTGCAGAATCGACTCCGCGCCCTGCATCCAATCTACTAATCGGTTGTGATTGACGTGGAACTTCTGAACCAGCGGTAGCATTGTTTCTGCTTGTTTGAGCAGCTCGGCAGCTTTAGTCGTGAGGTCATTGTATCTGCGCTGCAATGAATCCAGCTTATCTTTGAGTTGCAAAGCCTCGTCCGAGGAAATGTGTCTCATCAGTTCTACCCCAGCATCTACGGTGCCATCTATGTCAGTTTGTCGACCAGCTATGTCTTCGGACAAGTTTGTCAAGTCGTCCATCTGCTCAAGTAGCTTCTCGTTGTGCACAGCTAGAATCTTGTATCTCGCGAGCCTTTGCTCCATCTGATCCATCCAGACGGCCAAGTCTTGGTAAGTCAAGACGAGATGTCTTAGACCTTGCCTAGATGCTGTTAGTAGCTGGCCTATGTTCTCGCTGGCTTCCACTAGGATGCCATATCTGTCGGTAGCTTCTTGTAGCTTATCAGCTAGCCCTGCGGCTTCATCATCTCCGACTAGAGACATCAGATTCGACGCGATTTCGGTAAGTTCTTTGAAGTCTGGTTTCTTATCCAGTATGTCGTTGTGCAGAGAGTCGTGTTCCCGTATTCTTTGTTGAATCTTTTCTTCATCTGTTGGTACGAGCTCCATGTCCTTAACTTTTTTCTCCGAGCGGTCCAGCCAATCCTGTAAGGGGATCAACTTGTCCTGGAACTCTTTGGCAACCCGCATGGCTTGTTCCAAGTCCAAGGTACGTTGCTGTGCACCTTCTGTGAGTGCATCGAAGCGACCTATTAGGTCCTTCAGTTGTTTTTCGATGGCTTTTCGTTCTGCGGGTTCTGCTTCTTTAGCAATATCGTTGCCCATGTTGAATAACGATGTCATAGAGTTTTGCCTGTCGAGTAACATCTTCTTTAAGAATTTCTGCTCTTGGAGTTGGGCTTTGACCACCTTGTAGTCTGCTGATGGTGGTTTTTGATTCGCAACCAACTCTTCAGTGTCAGTTAGCCATTTGGCTAGACCATCTAGAGCTTCCTGGAACTTGCCTGACTGCAACAAGCCGATATCTAGCCTTCTCTCTCTGTCGTTTATTTTTTCTTTGAGATCGTTCCACAGCCCGTTCATTTTCTCCAGGTCCTTCTCGAGAGCGGAAGTGTTGATGCCTGGGGCTGCAGACTGGATGAGTCCTTGACCTACTTTGTTAACCTCGTCGATTTCTCTACCCAAGGGTTCGATGAAGCCGGCAGTGAACTTCTTAAAGTCTTTTTGTTGTGCTCTAATAGTATCGACTTCGGAAGCGACTGGCTTGAGTTTACGAAGTTCTGATGAGGCATTTTGTATGCCATCTATAGCGTTCGCGTGGGTAATATAAAACCCTTCTAGCTTCTTCAACGCTGCATCGAGTTCCTTTTCTCTATTGTGTGCACGGTCATCTAACTTACCAAGTAATTTCTTGAGCGTGTCTACCTGTTGTCTTGTTTGGGCCGTATCCGGGGCGAATCCGCTGTCTACAAGCCTCTCGCCGGATTGAATAGCATCGGTCAAATCATCAGTAGCTTTGTTGATTTTGCCGATAAATTTGTTGACGTCATCAATCTGTCCACGTACCGTCTTAACGTCTCTACCGGGTGGCCTCATGCTGTCCAACTCAGACTCCAAGGCAGAGAGGCCTTGGGAAATGCCCTTCACTTGATCATTAAACTGAGTCACCGCAGTAGCGGCTGATTGTAAGTCCGAGCAACGGTCGTCGAGTTTGCTCGCTAGCTCGTCAATACGATCTCCCAAACCATCAACTTCGTCTTTAAGGTGTACCGCGTCGATGCCGTTCTCTCCAGCCTCATTGCACAGATCATCAGCCTGTTGACGAACGACTTGTAGCGGTTTCTTCAGCTTGGCCGTTTCTTCTCTGAGTGCTTTTATTCTCTCGAGCAACTTGGGATCTCGGGCTGCTCCTCCAAGTGCGTCGTGTGACGCCAATTTGTCTTCGCACCGCTCCAAGCTGTGTTGAAGGTCTCTCAAATTCTCGCCAAAGTTTGCTAGTTTTCTTGATTGGTCTTCGAGAGCTTGGGTTCTCAGAATCAAGTCATTGTTAAGTCTATCCCATCTATCTTTAAGATCAGCAAGTTCGTTCTTGACGTCATCTTTGTCTATATCGCAAGCGCTCAAGAATGAATCCCCTAGAGACTTGGTGTTTTCGTAATCGCCGGACTTCTTCCACACTTCGTTTCGGAACGTTTGCAGTTCCTTCAGCTGCTTCTCGATGTGTTTACGTTGGAACGAGGAAGGCTTGAGAGTGTCCAGTTTATCCTCGGCCTGTCTCAGCCAAGGAAGGAAGGTTTCCAGAGCCTTATAGTACTTGCGGCAGTGCTCTTTGCAGGTTTGCAACCTGGTGTGCCTCTCCAAAGTTTCTTTGCGCAGCTTCTCCCAGTTCTGATTGATTTTGTCCAGGTCTCTCTGCAGAGATCTCGTATCAGTTCTATTATTCCTGCTTAGAACATCTCTGCCCTTGTTCAGGAGCATGATGACTTCGTGTTCTCTAGCGAGCACGTCCCTGTAGATGGGCTCATGCTGCGTGACTTGTTGTTCCAGTACGTCTCTGTTGGCTGATATAAGGAATTTCTCTGATAATGATCCAAGCTCGTCCGACAACCATCCTAGTGTCTTGGCACAGGACTCTTCGAACTGACGCCCATCTCTGATAGATCCTTCAATCTCGGCCTTCTTGTGGTCCAGTTTTCTTTGCAGAGCGTTGTATTGCCTTCCGACCGATGCCAGTTTGGCTTGGATATCGGCTCTGGAAGCTGGATCACTCAGCACGTCGCAGAGCTGTGCTCCGTTAGCTTCCAAATCGGTTAACAGAGGGCGTTGTCCCTCCAGCTGTCGTTCGAGATTCTCCACTTTACGTAGTTGTTCTTCGGGGTCTTTGTCTAATGGTAGTTCATCCAAGTTGTCGGATATTCCTTGTAACGCGTCTCTTAGCCGCGTGAGTTGAGCGTCGAATTCTCTGCTGGTGTCTGCTGCCGCGCCGAGTGAATCTGCACGTTCCTCCAGTTTGCCCAGTAGGTCCGCCCACTTTTGTTGAACGGCGGCCAGCTTCGAGTTAATCCTCTGGTGATCAGGAGACTTGAGGTCCAGGTATCCTAAGACGTCATCGCCAACGTCGATGAGATGCTGCAACTGAGGCTGTTGAGTGCGGAACTCCTCGCGTAGCACTTGCACCTGCTGTACCTGTGACTGCACCATGCGAGAGTCACTAGAAATTGGTCCTAAAACGGTCAACATCCTATCCTTAGCGCCCAACCACGAGGTCAAAGAATCGTGGGTATCGTGGAACTCCTTCATGTCTTCCATGAATTTGATGCGGTTCTTCAAGTGGTCGTTTAAGCTCTTCCAATGCGAAACTACGTCTTCTAGTTCGTCGTTCAAGTTATCCGAACCAATTGCACCAGGCTTTCGCCTGAGAAGGTCTTTTATTTGGATCTTGGTGGAATCCAGCAATGACTGCTTTTCGTACATTTCTTCCAACACGTGTTTAATTTGTTTGTTGAGTTTGTCAGCTTCGTCTTTGGTGCCGGGTACTGTGTCTTTGGGAAGCTGTCTTTGAACTTTGTCGAGGAACCCGCTGAGGATCCTGAGATTATCCAGCTGTTTCTTGACTTCGTCGCGTACCGAGTCGATTTCGGACTGCCTGTCGTTGATCTTAGCGCCTAGCAAGGAATACCTGTTGTTTATTTCAGAGAGTTGTTGTTGAACCGGTGACAACTCTTCAAGATGGAAGCCATCCTGGCTGGATCTGCGCGAGGAGAAGCCACTAGAACCTCCTGGAGATAGCGGTGATACCACTTTCGTAGGTGATGGTGACCGACCATTTCTAGATGGTAATCTTCCAGGGGCTGGAGAGGTACGCTTGGTAGGGCTGTACCCCTTTCGCCTGGTAGGAGACTCTGGCCTATCGGCCCTCATCAGGTTATCGTATATGGTGCCGATGTCGTTGATTTTGTCGATAGTAGGCGAGTATTCTTTGTACTCCTTGACAATCGGTTTGAGCTCTTCGTTCTGCTTCTTCAGAGTTTCCAGATGCACAGCGACCATTTCTAGTCGCGTGACTTTTGATTCCATTTTATTGAGCCATTCGTTCACTTGGGTCCTCAATGTTTCGTATGACTTGTTATGCTCTGCGCGTAGACTTGATAGCCTGGCTTTTTCTTCGAGTAAATGCTCTAGTTCCTTCCACTGGGTTTCGAGCAACTTGAGGCGGTCTCTCACGCTGGCCGTATCGGTGACGTCTCTCTTGTTGAGGAGTTCTTTGCCGATCTTTACGGTCTCTTCGTACATGTGTCGGTTGTCGTCCCGATTAGCGGCAATTTTCTTCATCTGGTTGACGAACTCGTCTGCGGGTAGCTTGCTCATGTCTTTTGACTCTATGATATCCATGACGCTGGCGTACCAATCTCCGAACTTGACGGCTTGATTACCGAACACTCTCAGGTCTTGGTTGGTTTCTTCCAGAAACACCCCGCGATTCTGAGCGCGGTCGAAGAGCTTCTCGAATCTCACTTTGACATCGTTTAGTTTTCCTTCTATTTTCTTGGCAACTCTCGCGTTGCTAGTCGACACTATCAGCTCATTGGCAGATAGGTATATAGAGTCAATGGAGGATATGTGGATGTCTACGTCGGCTTGGAATGCGCGATGGTCTCTCAGTTGTTCTTCCAAGCGTTCTTTGATTAGCGACGCCGGTTTCTGCATGTTCTTGAACTGGTTTTCGGCCTGGTTTAGCCAGTCGATGATGCCGTCTAAGGCGTCTTGGACACCTTGCGATTGGACAAGGGCTGTTTCGAGATCTTGGCAGCGATTCGCGATGGCGCTGCTCAGTTGGGTGTATTTGTTTTCTAGAGTTTTGATCGGTTCCTCTAGTCGAGCTATTTCCGATGGAGATATCTGACCTTCAAGGGATCTGAGGAGAGAACTGGTGGCCTGTGGAGAAGGTGAGAGTAAATTAATGAAGGTGATAACTCGGGTTATCATTTGATTACGCTCTCATCAAGTACATTGCCTGTTACAGGATGGGCAATGAAAACGAAATGGACCCGATTACTCCTAATTGGTTTTTGGAAAAAAAAATTTCAGGCGGTCGATTTTTATTTTGGCGTATTTTAATCTCATCACTTTCACCCCTTTTGGCGGAATACGATTCAACCCTTGAATCTTAAAAGGGATTAGGTGTTAAGTGATGAAGCGTATAAAATGTCATAGATATATTTTTTAGATATATTCAAATTTAATGCAGAGTATATAAAGATATTAGGTTATTACAAATAATGACAAGTTGACGTGAAAAAAGTAACTGTCTTATAAACTTTCAACTATACTCCTATTTGGATATGTTTGTGGAAAAAACCTTTTTTTCTAAGCATTACTTGTTTTTGAACTGGGAAGATAATGAACATAAATAACATTTAAAAGTTTGATTACAAATTTTTCACTTCAACAAGTGTTCAAAATAGTATTCTCCTGCTTCCATAAAGTAGGTTAGGTTAGGTTAGGACAGAAGTGAGTGGGTCTATTCGACCCTCCACCGCAACCCGCGAGGGTTTACTGTGGCTCACACCTATTCAAACTCGACCGAATAAACCCAGCTTCTTGACGAAGCCGATTAGTTTGTATAATGAGTGATCTTTCAAGTCAGATGGCAAGAGTGTGGTTCTACCAAACTCCAAAAAATTGATTCGGTCCACGGCGGGGCAGGCACAACTTATATGCTCCGCTATTTCATCATATTCCAAACAGAGGCGACACACACTGTCTTCTGACAGTCCGAGTCACTGCATATTATGATTCAGACGACAGTGGCCTGTAAGGAGGCCTGTTAGACATTGTAGTTCATCCCTACTAAAGTCCAACAACTTTTTGGTTTCAAACTTCGAAGGGTTAATGAACGCCTTGGAGTCAGCCAATCCTGGAAGATTTTGCCAGAAGTCTCTAAAACTTCTTGCCATCCAGGTGTTCAATGTTTGTTTGGCAAAGCCTAAATCAATTCCAATGACACGTTCTGGTCCGATAAAGCTACTTGCAGCACCATCCTTTGCAAGGGAGTCTGCAGCCTCCTTGCCTTTGAGGCCAGTGTGGCCAGGAATCCAGACCAGAGACAATTTGTTACAGTTTTCTAGCTCTTACTTTGCTTCTGTTTACAATCCATCTGATACCGATCTCTGTAACAAACTTGAAGTTTAATATAGCAATATATCTTTCATCCGCTCAACAAAAAACTCTGAGAAAGATATTATCACAGCTCTCAAGAAATTCAATAATGAACGGATTGTAAAGCCAGATCGGATTCTTAGCTTTTTGATACTTTTTGCACTTTTGCATATTTCTGTTTTACTTCAACGTTTGAAACATTTATTCAACCTCATTCTCACAAGTAGTATATTTTCCGATAATCAGAAGATAGCTGACACTAGAATTATACAAATTTATCGAGGAATCTCAATTTCATGGAATTTCTCTAATCTACGTTATGCGATTTCATTAATGATTTCTTTCTTGTCTATCCCAGTATGTTCGCGAAGTATTCGAAGGAAGGAGTTCGGTGGATGTAATATACTTGGATATTCAAAAAGCATTCGATCAAATTGAAATATTTATTCTTTTAAAGAAGTTGAGTGCTATTGCGCTCTGTAAAAAATTAGTGTTCATGTCGTATACATTTGATCGCAAGCAGTTTGTTAAATACGAAGGCTAAATGATTAAACTTGGGACCATTGTTATTTCTCCTTCTCATAAATGATCTCGTTATGGGATGAGACTATTTCAAACTTATGTTTGCCGAGGATCTGAAAATGTTTCATGAAGTTCGAAATCTTGAACATTTCCAGAATATCCAAATAAATGTCAAAATTATATTTGAATGGTGCCGCAGCAATGATTTGAAGCCCAGTGTAAAAAAATGCTGTGTATCAACTCTCACAGAAAAATTCAACTCAATGATATTTGATTATGAAATAGAATCAACTGTAAAATAGAATTCACCAAAATGTAATAGATCTCGGAGTTACATTCAATCAGAAACTCATAAATGCTGACCATGTGAGACATACTGTATTGTTAGCTAACAGAAAGCTCGGTTTCATCATGAGAAATAGCAAAAATCTTGAGGCCATGGATGTAATAAAGGTACTTTTCATGGCATATGTCTGGTCAAAACTGGAATATATCATACTTCTGTGGTTTCTTTTATATGCGACTCACTCAGCTTCCATTGAAAGAATTCAGTAAAAATTTCTCAAATTCATTCATTCCAAACTGTTTGGTATTATTTCGTATTCCTGTTTGGAATTGCTTCACTCCACGAATCGAAGTTCATTAGTTTAAGTACCAGACGAGTAATTTCTACAGTGACATCTTCATATAATCGGTTGCATAATAATATTACCTATGCGTATCAAAAATCCCTTTTCATGTACCTTGTCATAATACTTGATATCTGTAGAAACAAACATTGCATTACAATGTGAACATTTTAGTACAATTTGCCATTCCTGCGATATTAATTGTTCATTTCTCGATGATATTCGCCGCTGCATCGTAAATAACGTAATCCATTGATGTACTTTTTCATAACTAACAATAACTTTTAAATTTTGGAAAATTAGTTCTTGTACTCGTTGGAAATGAGTTCATTATCATTATTTTTTAACCCAACCTACGAACCTATCATCATTATTATTCATTTATCATTTTTTTACCTGAAGTTGCACTGGTTCCCCGAAGCCCCAAAATATACAGGAGAGCGCGCCAGCATTATCAACCAATGACCACTTCCCACACTGTGAGGTGAGTGATCATTAGGTTTGACAATCGTGTGTCTCCTGCATTTGTCCGGCTAAGATTTCTGCCTCAGTGCAGCAAACCGACATGATCTTGAGATTCGAGGGAAGAGAGGGCATATTCCATCAAAGATTCCTATAATCAGAAAAACCATCTTGAAAGAGAGGTCTGGATAGAATCTGTGACGTTAGAAGGAAAAAACTTGATATTTCATCCGTTTTCTCCTCTTTTTTCAGACGATATTCGTCTCGCCAGGAGCTGAAAACTTCACGACAATTATCGTCTTGCTCTGATGATCGAGAAGTATATCAGGCTCATTAGCTTATATGGGTCTGAGTGTGGGGAACGAATAGTTCCAATAAATTCGGCACTTTTTGTTTCCCACAAAGAGTTCAATATTCCCTGGATTGTAGGAAAACACCTGTGGGCCACTTGAAGGTCAGGCGCTTCAATAAATTGCGGTCTTCAATGTTATTATTATTATTATGGTGAGTTTTTCAGACAAAACATCAATATTCCATAATGGCAACCTCATAAACAATCAAATCATTCATTCTATTCTAATAAAACAAAATACATATCCCTCTCCATATTTTTGAAGCAAATTCATGAAGCTGTACGATGAAATATTTTAAGATACACAAAGAGAATTCAAATATTCAGATATGAATGAAGGTCTCCGTACATAACATTGCTTGTAAGGAAAATTCATTTTTGTCTTCCCAAATCCAAATATCTTTGGAATATTGAACAACTGATGATAATGTTTCATTCTTTCATAAAATTTCACCTATTCAGTCTTGAAATGGTACAAAAATAGGTAATCGACTTCCCAACATACAAACTAACAAAAGTTATGGATCCACGCCAAATATTTTGTGCAACAATAGCTGTTAGTGTAAAAAAAATGATGAATAGAGCACATGCCATATATTTTCGACATGACTTATGATGTGACAATATCATATTGTATTAATTGTTATGAAATATTTTTTATTTACGTTTGTGGTAGTGTAGTTATAGATGTCAATAATGAAAAAATACTTTGAAAGATTCACATGAACTCAATGATTTCCGAAAAACATCTTTTCAGTAATGAGAATGTATTCCAGATCAATGATTCATAGCAATATCATCTTGTTCTGACTATTGTAAAGAGGAAATACTGTCTTTCCTGTTCAGGAATGAGTATCTTAACATTGAAATACCTTCATTATCGACGCTGGGTTTCCCAAAGATCCATACTACTTCATTATCTTCAAATCTTTTTCACGAACAACTATGTAGTGGATTGCTTTGCTGATAACAGTAGGTATACGTACCTTTCCTCTCCATTCACATCACCCAATTACAATGCTCATCTTTGGTAAGAACTCTTCCACTTGGAGGATGCTTCATAGTCTGATAACTTTCACGGACATTTTCCAAGACAAATACAATCTTCAACCGAAGTCATTCATCACTTTTGTATATCAGTTTCTGAAGTGTGACGCAATGTCCAAGGTGCAGTTGCTTCTGATGATCTATTGATAATATTTGCTAACGGGTTTGCCTCAAAGTGCTGTTTCCAGAAATCTAATCGCGAATCAAAAATGATTCCGTATAGATGATACATAATTCAAAATCTATCGATTCGTAACTTTTTCTACAGAAGTTATGACAGGTGGACAATATTCTAATCTGTCAAAGATTCAATAATTCAGAAATATCAATTATAAAAAAAAAGAATCTTTTTACTTTCTCATGCAGTGAAAAATATCTAAAACAAAGTCTGGAATCTATAACACAATTCTTGTGTTCAATAGGTTGAGTACTGACAAAGTCAACAATGAGCCTAGAAATATATTCAGAACTGTTTCACTTTCTGAAGTATTCATCCATTTCTTTACTCCACTTCTTGTTATCTCAATGAAACCAAATTCATGTTCAGAAGTATCATCATTATATTCCAGAAGCATAATAATTTGTTCAGAATTTTTGTCAACTTCGAAGGCATTGACGGAATATATCATTAGTTTTTTCATTATAGATCATGGTTTTATATCGATCTTCCTCAGTCTGAAAAAATATGAAAATCATAACGGAGAACTTTATACAGGTGCAGAAAGGGCAAAGGGCAAACTTTTGGGTATTTTCACCATCCACGGCATGAAAAAATATGACAGTTATAATGGAGAACTTTATACAGGTGTAGAAAGGGCAGACTTTATAGTTTACCCCGATAAGTAAAAATCAAATTATTTTTCACAAAAGAAAATGTTCTATGCATCGGAAACTTGTATTAAATAATTTTGCCTATCACAAACATTGCTATGAAATAACACAATACTCATCTTTACGTTTCGGATGCCAAAATCTGCCTTCGTTTTCAGAAATGGACAAAATATTTAAATCTATTTGTAGTTATTCCTTTGCTGATTATTTCTCAACTTCTTCGACAGAAGTCAGAAGAGTTTTTGAAATGTGTGTTCTTTATTGACTACTGAAACATTCGATGTAATACAAAGTGCTCTCCGATTTCAGTCTGTTACCATTTCGCCACTATCCATATTTTTTCTTTATGACGGGTAGCCAAGTACGATCTATCTCTAAGGAGCTGTTTGAAATACAATTCTCCCCAGATATGAGAATATACGGTGATTTTTTCAGTTTGCGTCAATCGTCTCTTTTTGATATATTCTCGATGTTCACTCTCACGCACTTTCAATGGTCTCAAATGTAACTCTCACCACAAGAACAAGGTATCTCATAAATGCAATTTGTTGTTTTTTCTTCAGAGTTGTTGGGTTTCGTATGTGTAAGTGTAGATCTTAGTGTATTTTTTGTTTTGAAAAAAGTTCTAACATCATACCTATTTCCAATTCGTCTTATCTTTTCAGATATTCCTGGCATGTAAGGTATAACGTTAGTTGTGAAAAGTGTTAGTGGATGTTAAGTCAGTATCTGTTGGATGTTGTTGAATTTGTGATGCTGTTTGTAGAGTTGTTCTGGATTCAATCAACTCTTTGTTTTTCAATGCATTCATCGTTGAATTCATGAACAAATCTGGATGAGTATTAGGTTTCAGAACAGATTTTACTAATAATATTTCTTTACTGAAATTTTCAGTTGAATTGCATATCGTTTATGTTCTGTTGTAAAGACAATTCATTATAACTTTTTCAAGACTCACATGATGATTTGATGCATAGTGAAGAAATCTTTTTGTATGTGTTTTTCCCGATAAACATTTGTATCAAAATTTTCTGATGACCTCTCCAACATTAAATCAAGGAATATCAATATAATAATATCATGTCACTACCAAATATCGGAATCGATTGTTTTTGCAATATGGAATAAAACAAGTAGTTTGCAGGTTTCTAGTAGAAATTTCAATGAATCAAATTAATACAGACAGCACTTATGAATTTCAGCAGTTCGGACTTCCATTGTCTAAAATTTATAAAATGATTTGAAATCCCTGAAATAAACAATACAATTGAAATTCAAAAGAATAGCTAAAAATGGCAAATATATTAAGCAAAAAACTTGA
>WOGR01001703.1:0-19153 GCA_015342045.1 Leptinotarsa lineolata | reverse complement strand
ACGGGGTGTTCCATTTAAAAAAATAAAGTTGCTAGGACTTTTTGATGGAAGTGGCAACGCCGCAATGCTGAAAATATTTTAGATCGATAGAACAGGTGAGGAAATGTGAGAGGTGAAATTTTCAGAAAAATCGTGCTTTGCGTTTTCCAGAAACGTCTAACCTACCATCGACCATGAATCACGCTGTATACTTGAACGATATCCATATATTTATTTGAATTGTCTGTATGATTATTTGGAATGTCTATTTCTAGCGCTCAGTTGTAATTATGAATGCTCTCTGTAACGTTTTCTTCAATTCCAGTACAAAGCTGTTGCTGTGAATATTGTGGGTGAAGCTGAAACTTCATCAAAAGTCTCCATGTTGCAAACTCCACCATCTTTCGGTAAGAAGTTGGACAGAAATGTTGACGTTAATGAAGGAGAACCCTTGGAACTGAGGGCCAAAATCAACGGAAGTCCAAAACCAATCGTAAGAATAATATAAACTTGGGGAAAAAGTGCTTACGAGTTTACAACTTTCAGATTTCTTGGTTCAAGAATGGAGAACCTCTTCTGGAAGAGGACAATATCAAGACGACAATCCTACCGGATGGAACCGTCAAACTCAACATCGATAAGTGTAAGCCCTCTGACAGCGGAGCCTATAAATTAGTCATCATGAATTCCAATGGAGAAAGTGCGTGTCTTTGTGCTGTCGCAGTTACCCGTAAGTATTCGGATTATGATACCAGTAAAAATATCAACGCTGAAATAGAAGAAGGATTCAAGCTACTTCTTCACTGTTACAGAGAAACCTCAGAGGCCTAAATTCCTCAAATGCTTCAAGGACGTCCAGGTACCATTGGGCGAGTCTCTGCGCCTCGACGCCAAGGTGGAGGCTTACCCGCCCCCGGAAATCAAATGGTTCAAAGATGGCGTCCCAGTACGCGCTTCCTCCAACGTCCACTTTGAAAACCACCCAGACGGCAGGGTGGCTCTAGTGGTGGACATGGTGAAGCCAGAGTCTGCTGGTAACTACCAAGTACAAGTGACGAACAAACTCGGAGAAGCTACAGGCGATGCTAAAGTGGGAGTAGAGAAGAGGCCGACGAAGCCTGAATTTATTCAGAGACTGCAGCCACAGACCGTCGTGGAAGGCTTCCCCGTAAAGTTCGAGGTCAAGGCCGAAGGTTATCCTGCTCCTAAGATTACTTGGTGAGTTTGTTGTGGACTGTCTGCTGTTCAATGTAAACTTTCACATCCGTTAGCTTGGCTGAATGCATCGTTGGACGTTGTGACTCCTTTGAACTTCCTCTTTAACCAGTGTTTCTTCCTGTGGATGATCTCAGCTTGGCACCACTTGATGTTATGTTGATGAGTCCAAACATGCTCCGCTATTTCCGATTCGCAGGTTTCTCCTCGCTGGGTTTTTCTTGTGCTTGGCAATGCGGACTTTCAATGGCCCCTTAGTTACACCAATACAGGATTTGTCGCACTCAGGGAGTATGAGGTTAATGGAATTATTGGAAGAGCAGTCCGCATTTGTTGGCCTGATTTTCGTGAAGGTGCAACGGATGGTATTTTCGGATCTGAAGCAGGTTCTGATGTTGTACTTGAACCCAATTCTTTCCATCTTTTCCGACAACCCTCTGATGTAGGGAAGGGCAAGCAGTGGTTGTGACGGCTTCTCTTCTTGGTGAGGCTCTTGCTGTCTTCTAGCCAAAGTCTGTTCCAACATCACTTTGGAGTATTCCAATGAAGATATTTTCTGATGGTGCCTAGTTTCTTTTTGAGGCCTTCTTTTGGTATACACAGCCCGAAAGCACGATCCACTAGATTCTTGATGATTCCCCTTTGGGTAGATTGACGGTAGTTGGATTCGTAATTCAGATACTGTTCCATGTGAATGGGTTAAGTGGAAGAACAGTGATATTATCTGCAAATGAATTGAACTTCGCCTGTTTCTGATGCATGAGTATAATTACCATATATAAAAACACAAGCACTACAGTAAAATCCTCAAGGCGCTCTAAGAGCGGTGCCTGTAGGAAAATAGCGATTCACGTTGAATTTGAATCGCTGTAGATTGAATTCTATTGGAAAAACGTTCTCAAGAAGTTTATTTCACATAAAGCAGTTCTCCAAATGGAAGAGTTCTTAAACAGTGAAGTGGGAGACAAAGTAAGAAATGAAGTCGATTATTATTATATTTGTCGTAGTATTAGCCAGAAAAGTAGTTGTTCTCTAGCAGACATTTGCCAAATCCCATTATGTAGGAATGATAAAAGGTGTGAATACTTTTTATAATCGAAATAATAATTTTCTCAGCACCATACTTCAATTATACTTTACAATCACTGCACCCATTACCATCGCTTGCTAATGATCTATCACTCTTACTGAATAGCTCTTGAAATCTGACGTCATTTCACGTTCTGAGCAACTGGCTGGCATTTAAATATAACAATGAAACTGTCGCGATCATTCTTTGAACTGTTCTTCTCAACTCGGTTGTTGAAGGTCTCGTCAATCCTCAGAGGACTTGCTGCCGCGTTCTCAACAGTATTTTCTCATCGTTTCTATTCAAATTACAGGTGCAGAAATGGCGCTGAAGTAATCTCAGACAACAAGCACATCAAAGTGTCCGAACAACCAGACGGCACCAGCGCCCTCCTTCTCGACGCTGCCGACGTCATACGAGACGCCTTGACGTACAAGGCCATCGCTAGCAACGAAGCAGGGGAGGTCGACACGTCAGCGCCCCTGACGGTGAAATCTGCTTCCAAATCAGGAGAGCCGGAAGAACGGCCGATGTTCCTGCATTCCATCAGAGATACTATAACCGACGAGGGCCAGCCTCTCATACTCGAAGCTCCTTTCACAGGAAATCCCATACCGACAGCAGAATGGACAAAGGATGGACAGCCAATCGCTCCGTCTGATAGGATTTTGATGACTTGCGACGGAAGAAGGGTATGAGAAGTTTTGGGAAAAGTTTTCCTCATTTCCTAATATGAACCTACTCATTTCAGATTGGTTTGAGAATCGACAAATCCATTCCATCCGATGCTGGAGTTTACGGAGTCAAAATCATCAACCCTCTCGGAGAGGAGTCCACTCAAGGCAAAGCGACTGTTCGAAAAGTTTTCATGGCGCCATCTTTCACACAGAGGTTCACCGATTTACAACAGGTGAGTTTTTTCCTTTATGTAATTTTCCGAAACAGTTGAAGGTTGAAGTATAACTCAAACTGTACTGGCTCAGCTCTTCTATGTTCTGTAATGTCGCGTGTACATAACCTTGGTCTAGTCTCAACCCAGGAAATTGATGTATCAGTGTCATTCCTTCAAATAACTTGGGACTGGTGAAGAAGCAACGAGCAAACACGCTCTTTGCAATTTTTGTGGTACAGCAGCAATAGAGACATCCCTCACTATATGATCTGACATTCAGTTCTCATCATTAGAACTTCCCACCACGTGGTCTCCTGAGAGTCCTTTTCAGGTCAAAAAAAGGAAATCAGTTTTCGTTGCCTCAAATTCTCTTCTTGAGATCTGACACCCGTATGAATCGAACAATGAATCTATTTGGACTTTCATTCAACATAACTGTCATGCATCAGTTATTGGGAACTTACTAAATAACCATTTTTTCCTTCCTCACTTTCTTCCTTCTGCTAGGAGCTACTTCAGAAGAAGATTTTTACTGGAAATTGTCTCTCTCATTTTTACTTCAATTCACATTCTTCCACTCTATGGCAAATTCAGTTCGCCGCTATGATGTTACTGATACTGATTACCCATTTGAACTCAGGGATTCAATTTCTTACTTTATTTTCTCGAAAAAAAACAAAGATGATGTATTGGAAGGTCTGACATTGAGTTTGTTTTATACAGTAAAGCCTTGGAATCTGCTTCGTGCTTGAATTGGCATAACCTCAAACCTCGAGACTATGCTTGTACAGCTTTGTTATCAAGTTTCCCCAAGAGTTACCAATGATAACAGGAAGAAAATGGTTTTCCTTAGAAATAACCTTCCACCACAGTCACTCCAGATATGTTCTTTCCATATGCAGCTAGTGCAGGTTCCTATTCAACTATGGATAAGCGTGAAGTATTGCCAACAATATCCATGTTACTGAAGGTACTGAAGGCCCTTTATTTTGTCACAACGAGTCAGATATCTTATTCGCTTCTTCTATTGGAATCTATTTCTTCTACTGTCTTCAGAAGAAACACATAAATCCTATAGGATAGTTAGACTATGCTTCGTCTATTGAACCTTTTCTAAACTTTTTCAGCCACAATGAACCCTCGAGGTCGCAATGAAGGTTCGAATAGAGCCACTCACTTTTGACCTACCAATATCCTAAGCTTTGATATGAACTATACAGTAGCTCTCTTTCATACCTTTATAAATATATCAGAGTGTTGAGATGCCTTTTGACAACTTTTTCAAATGAATTTTCTCTAATGTACCTACTCACAGATGTTTCAGTTAGAGACGGGAAAAATTCCGTTTTTCCTAGCTAAAATATTTTCCACTAGTTTTTTCTGAATCTGTTGGGGTTCCGTGTAGTTCCTAAAGCTTCTTATGTTCTTTAAAATTACCTTACAATCTTAGAATTAAGAAAATGTGTGGCGTGTTGAGAAATGCTGAAATCAATACTTTACTTTTCCAATTTGAATAATAGTATTCTATTTCTTGTTTCAGCTCCCAGACAGAGATGCAAAATTCCCCTGCCGAGTGACAGGTGTACCACAACCAGAAGTCACGTGGACTAAAGATGGTGAACCGCTACGAGAGACCGATAAATATCACATCAAAAGAGATGGAGACCTTTGCTGTTTATACGTACTGAACTGCGGGCCAGATGACGCTGGCGTTTACAGAGCGACAGCTGTCAACCAGGAAGGAGAAGATGCATGCACTGCCTCTTTGGAGGTGGTCAAGGAAATGTACGTATACATACTTCATCAGTTTTTTTAGCAAGATCAATAACTTACAAAAATATTTTCGGTATAACTATCGGATATCCTCGACTGAAACTGTACTTCTGATCAACAGTAAAGCCCCCAAGAAGATGGAACCTCCAGTCTTCCTCAAGCGCATCGGAGATACCGAGCTCTTCAAGGCCATGACAGCAAAATTCACAGCTTGCGCTTCAGGAATTCCAGAGCCTGATGTAGAATGGTTCCACAATGACAAGAAGTTATTTCCGTCTACCAGGATCAAGATGGACAAGGATACTGCTGGACTGCTGAGGCTCACAATCTCAGGAGTAGATGAAGATGATCTAGGAAAATATTCTTGCAAAATTTCTAATGAGCATGGAAATGATATTTGCCATGCTACCTTGAAATTCGATGAAGGTATGTAGTCCCTCAAACTATAGTTGTCAGGTTATTTCACACCAGCGTTCTTCTTCGGCAGGAATCGAACAGAAACCCAAACGTCCCATCACAGATCAGTACACTGACTTCGATAAATACAAAAGAAGCGGAGCTCCAATGCCTATTTCAGATCCTCCGATCATATCCCAGATGACAGACAGACATTGCACCCTATCTTGGAACCCCTCCATACCCACTGGGCCTCGAGCACCAGTCACTTACCAACTGGAGATGTGCGAATTGCCCAATGGAGATTGGTTTACTGTTAGATCTGGCATCAGGAGCTGTACCTGTGGAGTGAGGAATCTGGAACCATTCAGGGATTATAAGTTCAGAGTGAGGGTTGAGAATAAGTACGGCATCAGCGATCCTTCTCCTTACGCTCTGACGCACAGGTAGGTGAAATGTAGGTTAGGATCAGAAGAATGATATAATCTGCTGGGACTTCAATTCGATCGATCCATCATCACATTGAGAAATCTCCTACAGAACTTTTATGGCTCAAGTACAATTTCTATCAAAGCCTTCTTTTGTTTACAGTTTCATGCAATAGTCAGTTCTTCTCTTCAATATCTAGTGATTCTTGAACGATTCCTCACTCTTATTATGTAGAGAAAAATGGTAGTTTTGCATCTCTTCTATTCCAGATGTATGATGAATGTCTTTTTTCTCAAAAGTTTTTTCTTTTTATCCTCCTGGATCTTGCTGTTATTCTCTCATATTTTTTATTCAATCTATCTTCAATAATTTCCTTGTGACAATAGAATGGTATCTGTAAATAACTACTATTCTGGTATTGAGGAAAGTAGTTATCATGAAGATCATCAGCAATTGAAGTCTCAGATCAACCTTCCCAGTAACTTTCGGTTTTTTATGTTGTCAATCATTTTAGGCAAAAATTAGAACCAGAGCTGCCCAAATTCCGGCCTTATCTCCCACCCGAGATCGATTTCCGCCCAGATACGTCTCCTTACTTCCCCAAAGACTTCGATATCGAAAGACCTCCCCACGACGGAATGGCACAAGCTCCGAGATTCTTACGTCAAGAACATCCTATCCAGTATGGCGTCAAAGACCAGAACACCAACCTCTTCTGGTTCGTTTACGGATACCCGAAACCGAAAATGACGTTCTACTTTAACGATGAGCTGATCGAGTCGGGTGGAAGATTCGATATGAGCTATACCAGAAATGGACAAGCGACGTTGTTTATAAATAAGTATGTCATATTTTGCTCACATGCTGATATTGGCTGATTGAATTCCAGTTGCTTTTGCTCTGCTTCATTTTTTGCATAAAATATATTCCCGTCTGTAGGTAACGTTTGCACGAGCTTCAATCAGTTGCAGTTACTATGATTTTTGAGCCTTTGCTTTCAGGAATAGTTTATGACCTACCTAATAATATTTACTTCCACACCTCTACATTTCAACTAACCAACAACAACTGCAAATAACAAAACTAACAAGTGTTTGTCTCTTGTCTCATACTCCCTCTCTCTCTCTAGGGATTTACTAAGTCTATCTCACGTCAAGAAACGATAATAAGCGTCACAGAATATTGATATACTAACCAATAACATTTCCTGATCGAAAAAAATTGAACGTGGCTCACAGAACACAAAATTATTTGAAACAACTTATTAAAAACAATAACAGTGTCGGTTGGATCAGGAATATATAACTTGACTTGTAGTAATTGCCTGAAATTTCATAGTGGCCAAACGGGGTGAACCTATCTCCGAAGAATGAAAGACCATAGTAGTAGTTTTTTGAATGTGAAGACTATGGCGAATTACATTTGGAAGAGGAAGGTTTGAAACTCAATTTTTTGGAGTGCTTGGAAATCAATAGATTTCAAAATCCTGAAAAGTTACTGAATGATGAAGTTAAACTGAAAATTTCCCTTTCATCAAACCTTTTTCCTAATGTGAGAATGGGTAATTAATTGATACGTAAACTCGGGTGATTCTCATTCGTTACGTGTCTATCCAAATGAGTTTTTTTTATTTATAAATCTGTTCACCACTAAACTCAAGTACAATTATTAGTCATTAAATAGGAAGAAGGTCATATGATTTATATTGTCAGTTCATGTAAAGCACTAATCAGGAGAATTTAGTTATAAGCAACACACCTGAATAAGCTATTGTATAGTAAAACAAGTGTTGAGGTTTCGTAAACTCTTGTGAAAATCTTTGAAAAAAAATTTCATTCGAATATTAAAAAAATCTTTCATCTCCTTCCGTATTATGTTTTAGAGTATTCCTATGAGAGGCAATTGTTTTTCCATCAGAAAATATTGATCTTTCTCAGAACAAGTGAAATATTCCATCGAAAGTGAACACTTTACATAGGGTCTCAAAAAATTCCTTTTCTCAACATCACGTCTCCTGAAAGCTCTTGTAAACGTTGTCTCGGTATCATCTTGGTTTCTCCAACTACTTCCTCAGATCAGTAACTACCATCAAAGAATTCACTCAAGTGGAATGGTGGGGGTAACCGGAAGTGTTCACCTACTCTCAGCATCAAACATACAACTTCGAGCTAGTTCTGAAGTATAATTTCAACTTTTTAACAGGATGTTGGAGAGAGATGTTGGGTGGTATGAAGCAGTAGCTAAAAACGAGCATGGAGAGGCACGTCAGAGAGTCCGTTTGGAAATAGCCGAGTTGCCGTACTTCATCAGAAGACCTGAAATCGAATACGTGATGTTGAGGGGTAAAGCTAAATTCGAGGCCAGAATTATTGGGGTTCCTTATCCTGAGATCAAATGGTACAAGGACTGGAAGCCGTTGGCAGCATCTACAAGAATTAAGGTGAGTTTCAGAGACAACAACACATTATTCCTCGAACTAGACAGAAGCGAGGAACTGGGCAAATTCGGATATGCGGCTGGTTACCTCGTTCACTTGCAGATGAGGTGATAACAAACATGTTGCTTGTCTATAGGAATGTAGGCTTTCATGACTGGCGTCAATGTTTTGGTTGGTTTTCGGGTTTGCCGTGGTTTCCTTTAGTTACAAGCTCCACGCCACTGAAGATGACTGCCGCAGTTGCAGTTGAAACGTTTTGAAATTGTAACCAAAGCATACCACGGCAGAACCCGGAAACCAACCGAAATATGTTGTTTAACATTCGCTTCTGCCTAGTTCGAGGAATGATACTCTGAAAAAAATTCGATTTGAAATTATTTGAAACCATCGATGATGATTGCACCGACGAGTGGCCAAACAGCCAGAAACCGGTCTGCAAGTGTGTTCCAATAATTGAAAATCGATTATGGCAATTGTATCGCCAACAGCATATGCAGGAATAACTTCAGTGAAGAATCCTGAACTGACCCCTATCGGATATGATCCAACGCCTTTCGTGGTATTAGCCAGGGGAGTCGACGTTTTCTGATAGGTGTCAGTCCATTAACCTACAGTTTAGGTAAGCTGAGACTGGCCTGAACAAATTATTCTTTTAGATAATGCGAATTATAGATATCAACTTTCACTATTTCAGATTGCATTCATCGAACCTGACACAGCAGTATTAACCATTCACGACGTCATCCTGAAAGATGAAGGACTGTACTCGGTCAGCGCGAGAAACGTCGCGGGATCAGCGTCGAGCAGCGCCATGTTGCACGTCGAGGAGAACGAGCACGAGTACAAACTCAGGAACTACTCGAACTTGTCGCCGCTGAAGCCTAAGAAGCGTCTCCACACCGATTTCTACGACATCGGGGACGAGTTAGGACGCGGAACGCAAGGAGTCACTTATCACGCAGTCGAAAGGCTCAACGGTAAATGTAACTTAACAATAAAGCACCTTTTTGAAACCAACCTCAATTCATTATTAGATAAAATCAATTACTGACCCCAGCAATCTTCATATCTGCTTTCAGGTCGCAACTACGCTGCCAAAATAATGCACGGTCGCGGCGAGCTCCGCCCATTCATGTACAACGAACTGGACATGCTGAACGAACTGCGCCACAAGAAACTGATTTCTCTCCACGACGCATACGAGACGGACGACTCTCTGGCGCTCATCCTCGAGCTCGCGTCTGGCGGAGAGCTTGTTCGGGATCATCTCCTGAAGACAGACTACTACCACGAGAGCGACATAGCCGGCTATATGAGACAGCTGCTTCAGGGCCTGGACTATATGCACGACAGAGGTTACGGACACATGGGCCTTAATGTAAGTGTGTGGGTTATGATGTTCCTTCCTTGAACTTATTTTCTGTGCCTTTCGTAACAAATTTTCTTAAATCTTTTCATAACCACGTTGATATATAGTTCATGCTCCAAAACAGGAATACTTGGTAATTGTCATCAATTTTTTGTAGACAACACAAGTAACTTCATTATCAATGAGATTATTCAATATTCTTTGGCAGAACAGAATGAAAATCGATAGTTAATATGCTATTCTCTACTTTTCCAAAATGTTTTTAACGCATGATCCGAAGAGAGGGGAATCAGCAGTCTCCTAGTGGAAAATTCATTGGTTTCTGCTCTGGTCGTAGTAGAAGTCAGAATTTTTTTCAATTGTACGCCGTCGTACTTCTACGCCTTCAAAACTTCTCAACCTCTTCTCAATTTCTATAACAGTACCAGGTCTGGGTTCCAGAAAGAGTACTTGAGAAATATATAAACATGTCTGGGAAAAGAACTGAAGAAGAACTTCAACGCAGCAGATTTCAGCTCAGACGAAGATCATCATTGAATAATGTACATTTGAAGGACAATTGAACAAAATAGGGCTGAAAAACAAAGATCTTACCTTCAGAAACGTGTGGTACTCAATCACAGGAGGCAACCAATTCAGAGATAGTCCAAATTATGTCTAGAAAAACATCCAACGTCCGAAGTCACACTTAAAGATATCAAACGTTACGTCTATTACTACGGCAAACATCATCACTAGTATGTGTGTTGACTGAGAGGACGCAGGTTATATTTCGAAGTCTCAGCAACGACTCAATGGCAAGCTATGTATTCAATCGTATTCATAATTCCAGAGAGCGATGGGGGTGATAATGGGGATAGTGGAGGAGATGATGATAATGGAGGAGATGGCAAATGCTCACTCCTAATTGGTCCGCAGTTTTACTGGGTTGTTCTGATTGGTTTATGTTGACAGGTATCCTGCTGGTGGGATGTCAATCGGAGTTGTGTTCTAGTCCATTTCTAGCCTTCTTGAGTAGTGGAAACCAAATTCTGTTGGCGTGGTAATGCGTTAACAGCAGTATTTTACCACTCTGGTTTGTTTCTACTTCAGATAGCAGTTTGTCCGGTTGCATGAAGCGGCAGCAACGCTTGTGTTCTCTTATCCTGGTATTGATGCTGCGTTTAGTAGATACGATGTAAGCTGAGCCACAGAAATTCCTCTAAACAGCGGTGGATATCAGAGACTCTCTTTGTCCTTGGTCGATCTGAAAATATTGCGTGGTAGATTAGTCGGTTGAAAATGATCTCAATATTGTGACATCTAAACAGTGTTCCGATGCGGTGCGTGACGATGTAAGACACATAAACTGTGCCAATCACTAGCGAATGGATCGTGGTCGTAAATGCATTTTTTTTTCAAGATGTAGGGCATATTTAATTTCTGGCCACTATGAATCTATTGGCCTGTAGGGTCTGGTCTAGATAACGAAGTTCTTCAAAAAGATATGGTTGACAGATCCTGGTAGAACGATCAACACGTGTTTGCATTAAACTGTATAACCTAGTTTTCCGTCAGTTTTTCTGTTGACCAGTAAATCAAAAATGGTATTGTTCCATCCTCGCCTTCTTTTGTATCTTTGTACATTAATAATTGACCATAAGTAGTGTGTTTGTCTAATTGAATGCAATAATAACTCTTTTCTCAAAACTTTTCTCCCCGTCCTGTATAATTTCCCTCATCGCGCGAATACGACTGTGAATTCCAATCATCCGAATCGAGAGGTTCTCGTATTCCGGCTAATGTGAGGCGCACATTATGACAGGCAGGCAACGGACAGGCACATGCTAGGACGGGAATAGGACGTGTCAGGCACATGCCGTGCCGCCTCCGCTCGAAGAAGAAACTTTCTGTGCTTGTCCCATGCCGTCGTCTCATCCTTGCTCCTTTTCTCTTCACGGCGCATGATTGACCTTAGATTTTAGTGCTCTATAAAGACACCATGAGATATTTACGCGGCTTTTCGTCAGCCGTTTGGATTATCGCTATAAAAATATGGAGAATTTCGAGGAAAACTTGATATGTATTATATAACAATAGCCTGTATTGTTCGATTTGTCCAGTAAATAATACTACGATATAAAAATTGAAATTACAATATCCTCCTCACTGGATGAGGTGTCAAAATCTGACAGGGAAGTCATCGTAAACAATACTAGTATCGAGCTGATATATACGGAAGTGGAAGTAAGAAGAAGTACCGAGCAGGAAGAAAAGGAAGAAGGTGGAGAAACAGGACGCGGCATCTCGCCCTGACATAGTGTGCGAAGGAGGCAAAGACAGACAAAGGCCAGGCCACGTCACGTCATGTTCCCGCCCTGTGCCGTTCTATCGCACTGTGCGCCTTGCTATAGCAGTAAAATGAATAATCAGAAAGTCCATTCAAGGTGGAAAAAGAAATAGCTCGCATCTAGCTCGAGAATAGTGAATGTGTGCCCTCTCCTGGATCTTCAAAACAGGGTGAGAAAAAACAGTTTCGTGAATTCTCTTTCTCGCCTCCAGAATCAGTTCAACCTCATAAAAAAACAATTATAAGAGAAGTTGCAAGTTACCAACAGCAATATTTACAGTCCATCATTTTATCTAAAATCAAACAGGTATCTTTCCTCCGTTTTCTTTCACCATGGTAAACGAAATGCGAGGAATTGGTGTGGCATAAAAACTGTTCCAACGCTTGTTTTCTGTGGCTCCAATTGATATTATATGAGTGTGCTGAAAAAATGGGAACGGAACTGCAACAAAAACATGAGACTGCAGTGTTTTGACTTGGAAAAGATGGGCATGTTAGATGGTTTCTAACAAACAGAAAGAAATTATGAATGTATTCAAAAACCATCCATGTAACTTACAATTACTCTTCAATTGCATCACACGATGGTTTCTTTAATTAGAGGCTTCTTCTTCCTTTTCTCCATTTTCATATTTTTCTCGTCTTCTGTCCTCTTTACACTCGGTAGTTTTGTAATCATCGAAATTCTCATCATAACTATCATTCCAGCTTGGCGACTTACTGATCTCTCACCCCGGAGGGGATGATTTGAAAATAACAGACTTCGGTCTGACGAGACGCATCCAACACGGCAGCTTCTACCCCCTGAAGTACGGAGTTCCAGAGTACGTGAGCCCGGAGGCTGTAAATGGAGACGGAGTTGGGTTCGAGCACGACATGTGGAGCGTGGGAATCATCACCTACATCCTCCTGTCGGGAAGATCTCCATTCCGGGGGGAAAATGACAGGGAGACCCTCACTAACATCCGGTCCGGTAAATGGATGTTCGAAGAGACTTGGTGGTCAAAGATCAGCGTGGAAGCGAGGGACTTCATCAGCAAGCTGTTGGTGTACGACGCGGAAGGCAGGATGGACGTCAGAGCGGCTCTGAGACATCCTTGGTTGGAGCGGGCGGACAAAAGATATTCTGACGAATTCCGGATCAGCAGCAGGTATCTCAGCGACTATTGGAGACTTTACAGGTGAGTTCGAATAACCAGTTCAGAAATATAAATGAGTGTTATCAATCCATGTACAAGAAACCAGTAGACGCAGGTCTAATTACAGGTTTCTTTTCAATAAGTTGGCAATTGGTCCATATAATATCATGAGAGAAGCTGATTTCAGATAATAAATACAATGTACTGTTTGAAAAACCTTTTTGAAACCTGTTAACCGTTAACCAGCTGTCGCACCCTTACGAAGGACATAGGAAGTTAATAGCATATAAATCGTCAGCTTTTCTATTTCTCAACTTCAATAGACGTGTCACTTCATCGCACTGATCGCATTCTCATTTGAAAATTCATTATTAACGAGCCTTTCAAAATAATTCAAACTCTGTGTTGTAATTTGCAAGGTCTGATTCACTTGAACTGTTCTTGGATTGTATTTGTCCTCTCATAGTTTGAACGCATTTGGCGTGCCAAATTCCTTTGATCAAAAATAGCCGATAGCAAGTCTGTTGATCAGAATCAGATTGAATTTCGTTCCGGTTGCTCATGGACCAGTTAGATAAATATATAGTGGAAAGTACCAAAGCTGCTGAAGAACTAGAAGAGTCCTTCAAGTATAGTCTGAAATTGTACGATGGGGCCGATAGATTGTTTCCTCTCAAGAAGATCTGTTATATTTCCGAGCATAGTCTTAACAGGCTGGAACTTTTGTTAGCGTAAGAATTGTTGTTTCAAGAATGATTTATCACTATTCAAAAGTAATATAAAAAGTAGATAACAATTATTCAGGAAATGGCGTACATAATTTCTTGTTTTCGCTATAGGTATCAATTCACATCATGTTATTTTTTTCGATTTGTAGCAGATTGACACGGTTGACTGTTATTCTCAAATTGGTCATTGCAATTGGACAGTGAATTTCTAAAACATTCGATTGACTTTTGGTTCAGTTTCTCTATTGCTTTATTTTCTCACAGTTGCAATCCAATTATCTTGTCTGAATATTTCATGGTGAAATTTCAATATTTCCGGAAACATACTTACTTTGTTTCAAATGAATACGCAGGAAGCCTCACCACCATTCTCATCAACCAAGCTCATTACATCTTTTACATATTTCCACCTAATCATTTTAATTATTAGCAATCCAAAAGTATCATTGTTCTCCGGGTTATATTATGAATTCATTATTATTCACAGAGAATGGTACGACAACGCCTCTTGCAGAAGATGGCTGAGACGCAGGCCTTTAGAAGGAGCATTCACACATCCTTCCAAGATGGTTTATCCTCCTGGGGAATACGACTCTCCAAGAGCAACGCCCGTTCCATTCGATAAGATTCCAAGAACAAGAACTACTTGGGAAGATCAGTTACCCACCAGATCGCCTCTCAACTATGAAATCGGCGCGTTTAGATCAGAAAGCCAGTAAGTGCGATTCCTCCTCATAAACTAAAACTACTAGTCATTCTCTAACATTGGAATCGATTGTTAGAGGTGCCAGCTGTGGTTGGCTTCACTGTGATCTCTGCAAATATATTGTGATGCTCCTTGATTATCAAAGCTCGACATCTAGCTTGATCAGTTTGATGAGACTTCATAGTCTTGATATTGGCTCCTTCATATTGTTCGTAGCTTCTGGTTCCTCATTCCTGCATCCCCCATGTCTCAACCTCGTTAACGCTTCGCATTCACAGAGCACGTGTGGTTCAACTTTTTCTTCCTCCTGGCAGAATCTGCGTTGAGTTCATTCTTTCACCCCCATAATGCTCATATATTGTTTGAGTCCCGTTAGTAGACCTGCCACTACCCTCATAACTCTGCGGTTACGGTTCAGCAAATGTCCCATAAATTGTGGCGGAAGTTCCTTCATAAACTTATGTGCCAGCCTAATTCCACTAGTTCTGCGGTAGGCTTGCATAGATAGATGTCTTCATACTTATACAGACCTTGCTCCCTCATGGGCTAAAGTATAAGCCTTCCCATTATCCTTGGATATCCAGGCGAGGATAGTCCTTTTGTGGAAAACTAACTCATTGGGTATGCTAAGGCAGCTCCCTACAAGCCACAAAAAGATTCGGTAGGAACTGAGCGCCTCAATTGCCGCGTGGCAGTCGAAGAAAATGGCAATGGTTTCACAAATTATTCGATGTTTCCAGCTTCATTAACCGTGATTTTCAGGTTTTTATACCTGACGTTTTGTTTGTTACTAGTGCAACGGTCTACCTTGCTGAGATACGCAAACTGAAAATCGTCGTGGTGCGTTTGTATTTATAATAGGACTAGGTGTCAAACGTACAACTGCTCTAGTACCTGAGTCATCCGACTTTTCTTCAACTGTTGGGAGATTCTGGTTTTATTGAGAACTTGCGTACGTTCAAAGGCAATGTCATAGCTACCCTTTGCCGATTTATCTGTTCGACCATAGCGGCAACTTCTATTGTGCTCAGTTATGCGTGTTCTCAACGGTTCTTTTCGTGGTTTTGATGTAGAACGAACCAAAACTACACGGTATTCGGTACACTCCTGCGCACTTAATAGATTTCTGGGGTCTTTTGCTGATGTGAGACTTCTCTCTATCGTTCTTGTGAGATTGGAATGGCCTTAACTTCATGTTTTTCGACGATCCTTCCAATTCAGTCCGTCAGACCAGGCAAGAAAAGTTTTCTCATTGGCCGTTCGCTCCAGTGTTGCTGTGGAGTGTTTCTGTATTCGTCATAAGACTTAATTGATTTCGACCTCGTCATATCCGTTACCCAGAAACGTTACCCAAATGTAGCCCTGCCGATTCGCAGATGCGTCTTGCGCTCTCCACCAGAGTTTTGATGAACCCTCTTTTCTGTCACTGATAATGATTGAAGTGCTTGTAGTAGCAGACGAAACGTTCGGTATAAAAACTGCAAACCACGACCATTGAATCCGAAAACATCGGACAATGTGTTGAATACCGGCCATGAAAGCCTAAACACCATGGGCAGTGGTTTTGTTTTCAACATTCTGCCTGTGCAATTCTCCTACGTAGTGCTGGATAGCAGCAACTTCTGCCTGTAACATTGTTGCATTCTGCTTTCACTCTTCTTTCGAATATGCCAGCTCATACTTCTTCTTCGGTTTTTGAGTCACGTTTTCTCTACTGGTACATCAGCATTCGTGTCACCATTCAGGCTTCATATAGATATATAGTAGTAAAAGGGCTAGCAGGACCTCAAGAGCTGCAGTGGGGGTCGTTTTCATCGACATCAACATAGCTTTCGTTTACTACAGAATAGTATGAGGGAATTTGTTCTATATTCATTCATTCATTCAACTCTAAATCTTTCTGGCAATAGTTATGAGTACTCAGTTCAACTCATCAACGTCAAAACATTCATAACTCATATATTTCAGTTATCAAAATGGGCCAGACACATATTTACTACAACTGAGAGATGTTGATTTTCCTGTACGCTTGCGTGAATATATGAAAGTTGCAGCCAATAGAGGACCAGGATCTGGCTACATAGTGTCGGATGAAAATGGTTACGACTGGAGGGTAAGTTATTCTTAAAATGAAAACTCTTTTGATCCAACCAATAGAAGTATCAACAATTACTATCTTCACATAATAATTTTGCATTTTGTTTTCAAAAGATGTAAGTAAAAAAAATATGAAAACCATGAACAGATTTTTTTTAATCATTTCGTCACACAATCCTTTATTATTCGTCTCGCTAACTTTACTTGGATGCCCGCGGGTCAATATATGGCACCTGTCGAGTACCACGTTCGTTTCTCTTGTATTCATCCTTGAATTTCAAATGCTTTCTAAAATATTCCAGACACCCATAATTCGTGAGAGAAGACGATTCACAGACATCATGGATGAGGAAATCGATGATGAAAGGAAAGCTCGCATCAATAGATATGGCGCTGACAGAGATCCAGCAATTAGAAGGATCAGGCATGAAATAGGTAACTATCAGTAATTATACTGTGAGAGTTCTAAGCCACTCCTTATGGAGAAACACGTGCAAATTTGAGCAGGTCTTTTCTGTGGCACAGGAGTCTCTTTGGTGATCTACTGGTTTAAATTCCCCGTTGTAAGCGCGGTAGCTTTTAATTGGTCGACTGGATAACGAAAAAAGTGAAGGAGAGGGGGGCGATTACGTCACACCTACTTTGAGTTGGGTGTTCAATAAGGTTCCGATTTGAGGTCGTAAAATCACCATAAAGAATAGAACTCTTGCAGTATAACTACTATGAACCTTTTGGAACGGATGTCTTTGTTTCCCTTGCTTCTAAATTTACTTCAGTGGGTTTTAAAGGCTTAGTTGAATTCGTACAAAACCTCGAAGTCAATATACTAAGCCATACTTTTATTGGAAGTATAGTCTATACGAAGTCAAACCAAACAGCTAAAGACTAATGTACCAGGTCTGATAAATTTACTATTCAATACCATATAAAACCTTCCACATAAGAATGATGATCAGACCTCTTGAGTTATACCACGCCACCCAAGCCATACAAAATAACTGCCGACGTTCGGTAACTATTCAATTTTTATGCCATTCGGATTGACTCCGTATAGACTATAAAATTATGTATGATTTATCAATCATCTCATGAAAACGAATATCATGTAAATTTTCCTTTCAGGATCTCGATTGGATACTTACGTAGAAGCTGAAGCATTCTTAGAAGCCAAACAAGATGGACGGCTTCCATTTTTCAGAGAGAAACCCCAGTTCACTGCTATGACAGAAGGAAAGGATTTGGAACTCACTTGCCTAGCTGTAGGTGAACCCCAACCGATTGTACAGTGGTTCAAGTAAGTTGTATTTTGACATACATAGGGTTAATGAAAGACTCAAGTGTTCTGCCTTGAGAGATACCATGATTTCTATGACTTGCCATCTGATACTCAGTCTGTACGATTATATTTCCGAAATGTGATTGCAGTGAGAATATTTGGTAGTTGATAGTTGGTAGTTGATTGCAGAGAGAATAATAAGTAGTTGGTATGACTGGTTTAGAGAAGCCATGATGCTCTTGATATATTTTTGTTTCTTCCATATTGAGGAAACTTTTTTTCAAATTGGTATTCATATGACTCCTTTGGATATATGAATATCACAGTCACTCATGCAGTAAGTTCAATAAACTTTTCACATCAAGGTCGTGGCTACTTTCACATGGAGGCAAAATATAACTTCTGCCTATCACGAAACGACATTAAAGATGTTGAATTGTCCTACCAACCTTACACTTGTGTGTTATGGAGAAAACCGCAATTCGTCTTCATGATTAACTTCGAAACATAAATCAGGTAACTACCGTAGAATATCGAAAAATTGATTGAAGGGGTTATGAATCATTTGATTGTGCATGAAACTTGTGTCCAAATGGTTTACTTGTGGATTCAGAATCGACGAATCATCCCTCAACAACACAATCAATCTCTATTACAATCAATCTTGCCAACTTTCGAAAAAAAGTACTGAGAGCTCTGAAATTTCTCTATTTCATTACGTTCAAGTGAAGGTAGACATAGTAGTAGCTTTTATTTTCAGCGAGTGGAAAAATCTTCGAAAGCCACCTGGTCGCCCCGTCATCAGATAGTGTCGGATTCTTACCGACTAAAAAACCACTCATGAATCAAGCAGGCTACTCTGGAATCGCCCTCGGGCATTACTTCGGAATAGCAGACTATATTGATGGTTCAGGGACCTTCCTTTTTCTTCAGTACTTATTCGTTAAGCTCTTTCCTTCTCTTTGTCAGGATGGTCTTGGAGAGTTTACAAACGGCTTTCCAGTTTTCTCTATTTTTGAGCCTCTTCCTCATCATGTTTTCCGGTGATAATTTTCCTGTCGTCATTTCTGCGTTTCGTCTCTGTCCTTCCCAACGTAAGTATTCAAAGATTGTATGTTATACCGTGTATATCATTCTGCAATACTTGCACACTTCTGTGTCACTCACTTCATACCTAAACAGATACGCCTGAAAACACCCTTGCCCCGTTAGGACTTGTGTGAGAAAGTAATTCACTTCTCTCTATTTTCTATTCATCCATAGTTCTGTCTTTTATCAGTCTTTTTGTCGTCCAGTTGGCCTTTCTATCGTTTATCTCC
>WOGR01001702.1:0-19154 GCA_015342045.1 Leptinotarsa lineolata | reverse complement strand
ATATTGTGTAGCAATCCTGTGAATGACATCTGATTCAATTCCATAATGAATGTCTGGAGTACAAACTCAATAGAACTGACGAGAGGCCAAATAGCCCGAAACCGGTCTGCAAATGTGCCCGTTCTTATAATTGAAAACCAATTCCTGCAGTTGGATCGCCAACAGCATACGCAGGAAATACTCCAGTAAAGATTCCTGCAATGACACCTGTCGGATGCAAGAATATAAGCAAGCAGGAAGGATGCTAATGGCCCGCAGATCTTTCAGTTCTACTGGATTATTGTTTTTTGGTATTGGAGTTACCAATTCTGCTTTTCACATAGTCGGAAAAACGTTCTTTTCTATACAAAAGTTGATGATATGCCTTAAATAATAAATAATGAAAGGACAATACAATGAGATATTTTTGTTCTGAGCCCATCACATCCGATGGAATTTTTTTCAATCAAAGATATTACTCGTAATATGCAAATATCATCAACAGATGTAAGCCGGTGTTTGGAATCGAGTATGGTTATTATATTCATCAAGCAAAACATTTAATGGTTGGGTTATTAAAATAGATTTCACAAAAAAATTATTGATGCGGTTGGCATCGTTCAAGTAAGTTGGCAGATCATGTTTTTTTTCAAGTAATTATATTATTATAAAAAACGAAAATTTTCTATGTTTTTTACCACTTTTATTCGTGACTAAAGTTACTGCAGTTTCGTCCTATACGGACATTCTCAAACTTTTACATTAAACTAAGTTTAATGTAGTTAAATGTAACAGTTTGGAAATGCCCTTATAGGACGAAACTGCAGTAACTTCAGTTACAAATAAAAGTGGTTAAAAACATAGAAATTTTTATTTCTCATTTTTCATGATGATCTCTTACCACGTAGTAACGGTTTCATCTATCAATTTAATTATATTATTATTTTTCAGTATTAACCAACATTGTTTAGGATCGCAATCATCAAGTTTGGTTGATAAATAGAATTTTTCCCTCTCATGATAGCTTGTGTTGTGAAATTACGTAGCTGTTTATAATATACTCGGTGCTCATCAGTTGGTGATTTTTTGAATTCAAATAAAGCCTTATCTCACAATTTCATTAAATTTTTAATGTGTGACATTCGAATTACTCCCATTCCGTGATCTCCCGAATTCTAATATTTTATAGTTGAATTATCAACTCTCCAGTCAGCATGGTTTACGTTTCATGAGTTACCAAATTTTTTGATATATCTCACAGTTTTTTTTTGTTTCAACTGATCTCAAATATTCTCAACATTATTGGTAACAAACTTCTATCAACCAAAAACGCAAATATACAAAAAACTACTCCAAGGTTACATTCATAATTCATAATTGGATGTATAAATAAATTTCAGTATTTTTATCGATCAAGTACAAACTAAAATCTGTCACCTGTTAAAAGTGTATTCCGACTCTGCACGGAAGAAGTATACATGATTTTTATACTGCAACTTGAATACATAGTCTTTAATAATTTGATCCTCAGGAGCAGGCGGACCAACTGAGTACCCCAATAGCGGCAAAGACGCCAAAGGAAACTCGTCCAAACAGCCTTTGTAGAAGAACAAACAGAACGATGTGAAAACCACCCAAAGTTTCTGCCATCCATTGCTGCTCTTGAACTTCCTCAACAAGTACCCCGACAATTGATTCTGGAAGTAATGAAATAGTAAGAATTTCTAAAAGTCCATTAACAGTGACTTACCTCCACAGCCAATAATTCGTCTTTCATACTAATGCTAGTACTTCTATGCCAACAAACATGAACGGTGGTATTGCTACGTTGAGCTTGTGGTTTAGTCTGAGTGCTCACTTCGTTATTTCCACACTGATCTACGTGTTCGTCAGACGAGCCTAAAAATAAATAAGGCTGTTTTTTTCGCTGTTTTCCAATTACACATAATCCTGTTTATGATAGGTATAATTGAAAAATTTGACGTAAAATGAATTTATTAAATTTAATAAAAATAGTATAGAAACATTTTTAAGTACAAGCTTTTATTAAACTACTCTAAAAAAAAAGAAAATAAACTTAAACTTTTACCATTCAGGTATAGTTTATGTAAAACAAGCTCTTAGGGTTGATGTGCCACACCTCTTTTGAATGCGCACAAAGAATTGACAAAGTATATTGCTTTTATCTATAACAAGGTTCAAATATTTACTCACTACAACTTTTCAGGCTCAAGTACGTGATTTTCGTATCAGATTTATCTCTCGCCATCTGAATTGCATTCTGCAAATCCGTTTTCCATTTCTCTTTTTCTTCGGGAGAATTTGCCGCCACAGTTAATGACCTGTTACCTCCATAAATTATCAATCCGTTGAACATGAGATCACCGTCAGGTTCCTCTATCAAGACTCCTCTCAGAGGCATGTGTCCGTGCACCTTGAACTGTAGGGTTGCTTGTGATCTTGACGTGTAAAGCAGAATATCCGAAAACTGAAAAAGATGTAACGAATACGAATGTAGGATGTATAAAGGATAATTTTTGCACCTACTGAATATTTACATTTTAAATAATTCTTGGTAACAACTTTATGAACAATGATGTGTTTGGGAAAACTATTGAAAATAGTCATAAAAATAATTTCATTCGGGTAAGATTGTACAATCATAAGTTTTCTTATCTAGGATTAGAGTCAAAACTACAGATCTGAGAGGGCAAACCTCGATTACTGAAAAAAACTCACCAAGAAGAACATTCTCTGCTGGTAACCTTTTCTGGAATGTTTCAGAAGGCAACCATGTCTGATGAACTTCCTTCCGGGCTGCATCAAATTATCAAACCCTACGATGTCTCTTTGCAACTCACACAACGTCGCCAAATTTTCTGACTGCTCCAAAGTTTCGGCAACGGGCTGCATCAGATCTTCCAACGTGTTGCTAGCGGTTAGACAATCTCCCCTGTCCGGATGATTAGGGCCGTACTGCTTGAGGAGCCTCTGTAGCAGAGACTGGTATTGCAACAGTCGGTGCAAGGGCTTAAGAACAAAGCTAGTGAGTGGAAGGTAACACACTTTTTGAGTTTCGAAATCACGATATAATTGCTCGAAACGGTTATTTTGTTTGAAAGCGGTGTCTAATCTTTCGAGGACCAGCATGTGGCCATCCAAGTATTCTTCATATATCTGTAAGGAAATGGTTATCGAGTTAGTCGAATGGTAAGCATGATAGAATATGAAAAATAGAGCAGCTAGAGGTAATTCATTAGTGACACAAAAGCCGATTTCCACACTTTTCATGATGTACAAAAATTAACTACTGCAGAAAACGTGAAAAAATTTCAGGTTTATCAAAATTATTTCTATTTTCTTGTATCATAGAAAGTTTCTGAATGTCAGTTGAAATGATTTTAGTTTCAAATATTACACCTACTATAGTAAATATTTTGAAGAACGAACGTGTTTTATGTGAAGTGATGTGATTGGAAAAAAAGAATGCATGAAGATGAACTGAAGGCCTTCACTTATTATGTTTCTTGATTTTCCTTTCCTTAACAACCCCCGAAAATTCAAAAATAATCATAAAGCCGGGTACTTATTGGCGAGCCGAGCTGTTACAGCAACGGTTACTGTAACATTTTTCAGTGTAGACGTGCACCCGTTTTCTATTCCAAACGCGTCGTGAGCCGTAGTGTTCATGAAGATTTCAAACGAGCAATATCGGTCTCCAAAGAAATTATTATGAGTGCCGCATATATTTTTATTGATAGATTATTGGAAGAGAAAAAACCGTCAGCGACGATTGTCGTCTATTTCTGTACAATTCAATTGAACACGATTTTTTTTCCTCACTCCAGTCTGCCGTTATGCTCGAGCATACCCACACGTATTCACTGACGAACCTACGACAATACCGTCAACAAACCTTCTTTGTGTTCGGGGTAAAAACCGACAATCTCCGGATCGCTACGAGCGGCTCAAGGTGCGCTCGTGAAGAGAGTTTCCGAGGCGTCCTCACTGACGAATTTTGATTACAATAACCGTTGCTGTAACAGCTCGGCTTGCCAATGATTAACCGGGTTAAAGTAAAAATGTCTGTTTTGTGATGATGTTTTCATTCTAATAGAAAACTGTATAATATATGACTCATTTTCAAAATTGGCTTCTATATTAAACTCCAGATTGTTTAATTTGCTTTTCAATTTGCCCCAAGTAAGTTTAGTATTCTAAAAATGATGGGGAACATCTTACGAAACAATCAACACTTTGATAACAATAGATTCCTTATCAGATAAACCGATATATTTAAAAATGTACTTGAAATTCTTACAGGTAATAATGGTGGAAGATGCGCCAGTAAAACGTCGGCGATGCGCCCTGCCACAGCTCTGGGACCACCTCTACCATCCCAACCTTGCAACCGCTGCTCTAAATCTTTGACCAACAATCCATGAGCTTGAGCCAACGGTGCAATTAGCGACAAAAGTATCTGGCATTCCTCTGGTTCTTCTTTGCCAACTTCATCTCTGAACCACTGAAAAAAAATGAAGAAACTTATACAAAACCTGTGTAACTACTTTTTCAGGCCATCAGAAGTATTACTTCTTACTTATTTTGTTAATATTTTCATTAATGAAATATGCAATACGAAGTTTGATAGGCTCATTGAGCATGGACATTATTGAAATTGTATATAACATATATGTTAAATGATCCATCATACTGTTAATTGATTTTTCGAGTTGTGACAGTATTCTTGTCGAGTGTTTATATGTTTATATGTTCGATTCAATTTGAATTTTCCAATCATTGCAAATTAACTTCAAAAATAAATGCAAACAAAATTATGACTGAAAGAATTATAACTGGCAACTAAACAAATAATTTCACTGAAACAACTCTTGGCCGATAGTGTTTCGAAAACTCGAAAATATAACAAGACAATAAAATGAAAATGGGGTCCTCCATGTACTGTGAATGACCTGCTTGATCACTGTCATCAATGTTTAGGATCAGAATTCTCTTGCAAACCGGTAACATACCGGAATTCGTGTGATAAGATGTAACATGTAAACAGATAAAATGATGGTAAACCTATAAGGTTACCTCTGTGAATTGAAATATAGTTTTAACGGTTCTCGTCTTTACATAAAATATTCATCAATGGTCTTGCTTGTGGAGTAGGGTGCTCGATCATTTCTAAAGTACAGGAAAAAGTACAGAATTCTCAACTTTTTGTTTCGGTTTAAATATGGTTTTTGTCTTTTATTCAGGTGAATACTTGAAATGAACTTCTTCCTTTTTCTTCTCAATCTCCTCTATCTTCTCTCTCCTCCCCCTCTCCTCCACCCACTCTCGCTCCTGCCAGCTCCCTTCACGTTCATTTCTCTCTCTCTCTCTTCCTCCTCCTCTCTCACCCTCACCTCATCTCCCTCCCCCCTCTGTCTTACCCTCACCACCATCCCCCTCTCTCACTATTACCTCACCTCTCTCCCCGGGTTTTCCCCTTCATTTAAAAATGAATGCCAGTGAATATAAATAATAAGCATATTATAAAGAATGACAGGATTGCTGAACACTGGTTCAAGAACGAATTCGAGGAAGCCTCCTACATACTGGGTAGGGATTCGGAGAGTGGATGAGAGGAAAAGCGAATCACAATTCCAAATTTATTAGAACATTTTGGAATAGCTGTTACTTTCTTCATCTTCACAGTTACACCTAGTTGTACACATAAAAATTCTAAAAGTTTTGAAATTCTGAATGAAAACAATTATATGAGTTAACTTTACACCAGTGCAATGATATCTGATAAAATTACTTCCTGTCCATAATCAAATTAACGTAAATAAGTACTTACAACATTGATAACGTCCAGGTCTTTTTTATACGTGAGTTCCGTCATCAATATCTCCTTTGCTATGTAATAAGTACGATCGATGAAGTGCCTCGGTTTTTTCTTAGCCTCCCCCTCTATTTCGGCAATTATCGTTGTAGAAATGATATTAGCGCCGTTGACGTTAGCATTGGCGTTAATGCTGTTCATGAGTTGCTCTTTAGCATAATTTTTTGAGGGACTGTCATCAAGAGTTGTCGTACTATAGTTGCCGTTACTTGCATTCAGAGAGACATCAGATATGTTACCGTTTACAGATTTCTGCAGTGTGGAAGAGTAGAAATTGTTATTATCAGTGTCATTCTCTTTTTTCTGATCAATGATTTCTTTCTTGGTATCATCTGAAACATTATTTCACGTTTAGTGTTCTCTAGTAATTCAAAATATGAAATAATGTAGAATAAAGAAACAAAAAAGAAAAATGGGGTTACAAATAATCAACAGAGTCGACCAGAAGAACTTATGATAAATCTACAATAACATAAATAACACATATGTTATACAAATCAATGAATAATATAAATAATTTTTGTAAATAATATAACTGTTGTGAATAAACAAAATAAAAACACAAAAATAATATAATTCAAAAATGAGGTAAAATAAGGGTGACCCTCATCTACATATAATTCTCGGAGAGTTGAAATTTTAACTGTTCCCACTCACAAATCCTGTTCCAATCAACAAAAAAAAGAAATGCAAAATTTCAGCTGAATTAGAGAATTGCCAGATTTCTCTTGAGTTAGAATATCCTAGCAATTACTCACAACATGAAAAAATATGATTTGTTTAACGAAGCATATAACCCATGCGAAAAAAATGATTTTTCATCAATAAATTCGGTGGTATCCAAAAATAATATGAAAGAACAAATATTGAACATAATTTGGAATTCTCAACTGTTGGGTACCTTTGACAGTCTTTTCTGGAGATCTGTAAAAATATTGTTTATCAGTTTCATTTGTATTTCATTGCAATCTTATGAGTTTTTGTTTTTCAAATCCAGTTGTACTTCTTTCAACTGATTTTTTCTTCAACATTGCCTACTACTATAAAACAAATATACAGTGTGTAAAAGCCAAATGGCGTAAATTCATTATTTCGGTTACTGTACATATTTAAAAAAAAGTCCCGAAACTCGTCAAATGTAAATTATAACTTGACATTCTCCAACGTAAAAATGCCACCCCTACCTTTAACCCCCCCTCCCCCCGAATGACAGGTACAACCTCCAATTTTTTTAATGGAAAGTATAGGTTTGTGATTTATCATTTGAAAGGTCTCTTTATTCTCTATTCAAAAAGTTACCGCTTTCAAGTTTATTGCAACAATTAAATTAAAATAAATTAAAACCATGTGGTTACCGAAATTCGATGTAGGTTTTCCTCAAACTCAAGCATCACGTCTAATTTGAGTTCACTACTCATTGCATTGGCAGCTGCTTTTTTTATCTGCCCCACATGACCAAACTCGCGAAATTGCTTCTCTATTTTGCTTATTGTTCCTTGAGATTTGGGCGGTAAATTATGAAAATTCTCATGAAATAGGCGAGCTATTTCCGGTTGTCTTCGGGTTTTATCTCCGTAACCAATCATTTGCAAAACTGTTACTTTATGCATTTCCGTTAATCTAAACATTTGTCAGACTTGAAGTTAACGACCTTTAAACTTTAATTAAAATACTGACAACTAATGTAACATACAAAATAATTTGACAAGGCGTTTTAAACTAACGTTGCCACGAAAATTATTTACAATTTTTTAAGGATACCATATAAAAAGGACATTGCTATGGTTTTGCTTACATTTTTCTTATCGATACCTCAACATGAAATAAGTTCTGCGTATATTGCAATAAGATTTGAGTGTATTTTATCGAATTTCGGTAACAACTTGATTATTTCATCCTAATTGTTGCAAAAAACTTGAGAGCGAAAACATTTTGGAATAGAGAATGAAGAGACCTTCCAAAGGATATATCACAAACCTATATTTCCTATTTAAAAAATTGGAGGTTGTACCTGTCATTCGACGGAGGTTGAAGGTAGGTTATCATTTTTTCGTTGAAGTATGTCGAATTATAATTTAAATTTGATTTGTTTCGGGATTTTTCAAAAATATGTACAGTAACCAAAATAATGAATTTATTCCATATATATAAATATACTTCTGTAGTTTCTCTCATTTCTGGATAGACTATGACTATAGAATATGATATTTGGGAGCCTGTAAAGGCATGGCCAGCAAAATGCGGGATGATGTGTGTCATTTCACACCTCATCCGCTTATCAAATGAATTATGAAACAAGTCAATAAGGAATGTTTTTGATATAACGACTTATTTAATTTCCAGAACTCATATATCTGGAAGGTACTATGGAAAATATAATTTTACCATTAAACAATATGAAATTCAGAAGCAGGTTTATTTGAAACAAAATATTATCCCAAAAAATATTTTCAAATTGATTTTCACCATAAATGATTTTACACTGATTGGTTGCTATTTTTGTAATTTTAAGGATCATTATTAGACAAAACACCATACCAAAAACCATTAAGAAACTTGTATGCATCTTTTATCTCTCGTGAAAATGGCAGCCCGAGCTATTCTTCCTAGATTCCCGTCTACATGTTTTACAGCATAGAATATTCATGGCATCTGCAAAGTAACATGAAGTGAACAGGGAAATTTGTCGTGTTCGTTCCAGAGAAACTTTAGCAGCTATAACCCTAGTTATGGTTTTAACTGGGTTAGAATAAATTTGTAGACCCTCTCGAGAAAAATTTGCATTTGAAATTACCTAATTCATAAACATTTATGGGATGTCTTCCCAAGATGGTAAATGCGAGATGTGTATATGAAACAGATTCATGTAAATTAGAGTTGAGTAGTATAATGTATTTCAAAGAGATTTTCTACTAAAACAATATAATAAACAACAAGAATATGATTCAACTCAACGATCAACCATTCATGGAAATGAATTCTCACTATCTTGAACATAACCTCTAGGATACATCGAATGAATCGAAATTTTTTTATAGATATACAGTGAGCACCATATGTAACGGATAAATTCATTTTCTACGTTATTAGCCATTTTAAAGAAAAACCCTGAAACACGTCGATGTATGTATTAGAAAAGACACTCTGTGACATAAAAAAATCCCCCCTCCTCATTTTAAAGAGTATTCAATGTTCTGTACAGCCATAACTTTATTTTTTAATTTCGTGCATGCGTCAAAAAAACAATCAAATAAATTCTGTTCATTAAAGCGGTAGCAATCAATGTACAACTAACGGAAGTCTTCAGATCAAATTTTCAAACTGACAGCCATTTGTTTTTTGACAGTAATAAAGGCTTTGCTGAAAGTTATCAACAACATCGTTTCGGGAGTGATACGTTCTATTTCTTCTCTAATTCTGATTTGCAAACTTTCACTGTTGTTTGGTCTATTGACGTATACTTTGGATTTCAGGTAACCCCACAAAAATTAGTCAAGCGGTGTCATGTCGGGAGAACGGGATGGCCACTCTATGGCACTTCGTCTACCAATCCATCTGTTGGGAAAAACTTCATTCAGATATGCACGAACGTCAGCTGCATGATGTGGTGGAGCACCATCTTGCTGATACCAGATACTCCTATCTATTCGATTCGGATAATCATTATCCGTTACATGTGGTGCTTATAGTATCTTTTGGAGTAGATTACCTCTGATACTGAAATTCGTGTGAAAGTTGTAAATGCGCGTTTCGCCAATTAGCCACAGTCAACTTTGACCGAGACTAGTGACCCATATTCGCTCCGAATAATGTTGCATTCCAAAGAAACAACTGCTATTCTACTTGTACGATATTTGATAAACTAGTACCACGCATCTTAGCGGTACCGCTGCCCAAACAACTCGGTGAACCGTGTCCAAGGCAAGTCATGCATGGTCAAGGCGTATCAGATATTTCTCGTGGTTGAGCTCGGTTGAATTTCAAGAAACATTTATAATTTATTATAGTCCAATATGTACTAAAATGACCGTAGTTCTAATATAAATATTATGTAGTGTTTGAAGTTGTTAACTCGACACAATATTTATTTACCCAGTGGGAACACATACGTCGACTCAATGTTTTTTAACGTTGATTGGGTGAAAACTACGTTGCCAGTTGACTTTTCAACGTTGTCATTTGAGTTATAATTTATAACGTTAATTTATTAAGTTTGAATAACACATATTCACCGTAATTTTACAATTATTAGTTATAAAATGGAATTATAATACGTCTTTTTCGAAATTATTCTAACATTTATGATAAATGTCATTTCAACGTTATGTGATAACGATTCCGCAACTTTTTGTTCACGTTGATAATTTACGTATATTCAACGCACCGGCTTGAGAATAATAACAGGGGCTGTCAGCAGCTGATCTGATCTCCGGCCTTTTCCCACCTTTTTGAATATTTTGTAATTCATTTAAGTTCATTATGATGGGAAATAAAGACCTTTATTATTATTATTATTATTACTAAGAAGACAAACCTAATAGAATAACATTAAGATTACTTATAACAGGAATTGTTGCCAGTACTCCAATATCAAATTGAAAAGGGAAGAAAGACTGGATGACAAAAAATGACCCAACTTCAAAAATTCGATGAAGTCAAAATTGCATTTGTTCATAGAAACACACTGTTATAGTATCCATAGGGTTATCATCACATATGGCAAAGAGTGAGCTGGAGGTAGCATAATGAATGTTGAATACACTCCTTTTGTTTTCTCAAACACCACTAGATGGCGCTATGAAGTTATAAAATTATTTCCCTAGAATTGAGTACTTTTTGGAAAATTCTCAATAACGGGTGATTTCATATTATTTTTTTATATTTCAGTGAGAACGTGTACTAAGGTTATTTAAATCTGCTTATTCATAGAATGCGTTTCATTTTTAATATGGACATTATTCTTAGAATACTGAAATTCTTTTTCAGATAGACATATCTTTTGATATATTTTTCCTGAAAAGGCAAGCAATATTGCGAAGCTTCCTGTTTAATAAAAAATAAATATATTTCTTTCATTATTGTACGATAGGTGTATTAGTATTAACGATATATGAAAGTGATAATATGAAAGCCAAAAAACCCCGTACTCTGAATACTCAATACTGTTCTATGCCGTATTAAATAATTTATTATTTGTAGGGGATATAACTAATTCAAACCGCTGTGTTCAAAATTGCCAAAGGAAGTATTTAAAGTAACGCTGACAGAGTGTAAACTTCCATTAACATTGTTGTTCAGCAATTTCAAGTGTTCTAAATTGATTTTGATGTATAAACATAGGCAGCAGTTGTCTAAAAAAGGAAATATTAAATCTAGCCGCCATGATTTAAGTACGCTACACACAGAGAACAAGTAGTTCTGTCTCCCTTTTTTATGCATGTTGTTGAATATATGATGGAAGATAATCACTACAAATTGAATCCAATAAAATCATAGCCGGCCCGTACTCTCACGACAATTGAACGTCAATTTAACCAATTTAGTCGTCTTTTTATTATTCATAAAATTTCATAAACCCGCTCACTTACATGTTTGTTCATCGCAATTGAAGCATAAGATTTCTAAGACTTTTTATGACATCAATTCAGATCAATAGATGATTAATCGACGTTACGATGGAATATTCAAGTTTTATTATTTTTTATTCGTACGAGACCTTTAACGCTGATGACGGAATAATAACCGCCTACGTGGTTCTTTCAGTTTTTTCGGCCGCCTAGATTTGTGAAACTTTCGACTCCGACATTTTTGAATACGGAGGTCAATCCTTAAATATAGGAAGAGTTCAAAAATACCGTAATTATACACAAAAAAAGTAGTTGTGTGCCAATGCATACACGCATATTCCCACTTTCCTAGCTCGTTGTGTTACTTCCACTAGATGCTGGTAATGGATATGTCAATAATATATTCTAATAAATTTCAAACTAAATTGTTCATCAGAAGAAATCGAATCATTTATTGATGTGTCTGGACAATTTGTCATTTAATTCAAGGCCGATGAACATGGAAAACGGAATGCGTTTCTTCTTATGTGTACATTGATATTCTTATGTCATTTGCCAACAAGTAGATATGATTTTTTGGTATCTTCATTTACACACCCTGTTTTATCATCAACTTCCTATTTGAGCAAAATTTTGAACATAAATATATTTAGTTAACTAGTTTAGTGATCCAATAATTTTTCTGAAGAAAGATTGGTTGGGTAACAGGATCAATTTTTTGTTAAAGAAACAATTGTTTTCTCGCCGAAGTTTCGAATTTAATGAAATTTTTCTTCAGGGCTCGAAAAGTAGTTTTTTCGTGTTCATGAAATTACAATTTTTAAAACCGTCAGACATATTAGATACATATTAAAAAAATAAAAAACGTTGCAAAACCAAATTTTCGAGACAAAACACCAACACTAAACGACATGAAACAAACGTTTCATGTTTTTTAAGAAAAAAATGATACTGTTACCCAACCAAACTGTTTTCATAAATAAATAATATTTGACAAACATTATGTCGTATTTTTAGATCTAATTTATCATGAAGCCCTTCATCACTTTCATATTTTGTATTTTCGTGACGTAAAATGGTACGAATGACTATGTTTGTTGCCTTTCCAAATTTCAAAATGTGTTTCAATTTCTAGTTTTGCGCAGACAGGATTTCTATCATTCTGCAGTATCTAAGCTAAGCAAGCCAATATATTGTCAGAATAACCAGCTTAAGAGAATGGAATAGGCAAAGCTTGCGGAGTTCGAAGGTATTTCATCCGTTTTATCTTGTCCTTTCTATATTATTATTTACTAAATCGTTTACCAACTAGTCTTTTCTATAACACTCCGATACTCACGGAGGGAGTTCTGAAATCATTACTTATCGATCACTCACCACACCATAGGTTAAGTGATTATTGCGTTCGAAAATCGTTTACCTGTAGAGCAACCGTCTCCATTTATCCTGTCATTATTTCTATAACTGCTATGAATTGATACTTCCAATTCTTCCATATATTCTTATCACGGTATTTTTAGTGAACTAATAATGAAACTATGTTTTTTTCCAAATTTTTTGAAGAGATATACTCGTACATGACTCGTTTAAATATTATAACATAGTTGGCGTCATCAGATCATCTCCTGGTGGCACCAACTTGGTGACTGTGTTAGTGAAACGTGCTTCGTTAGTTTTTGGTGTGTTGAAAAATTGTTTTTGTCGAATTTGTTCGACGATAAAACTGTTTCAGTGGAAAGGTTAGATACATTCCACTGAAATGATTCCATTTTTGAGAACGGTAGAAGTCGTGCTTCTGCTACGTTCCTAACTGATCCACTACTGTCTTCTGTCATAATTTGTTTAACCAATTTGAGTTGTCCTCTTTTACATTTCTATCATTTGTTCTTATACATTAAAATATGGAGTTAGCTACTGGTTTAGTGGCATGAGTTAAACAGAAATATGGGAAAGTACGGTCCTTCCACAAGGATTATTGTGATTATCTCCATTCATTCGAGTTTGAAAAATCTGTTTAAAATCTGTTTTTCCGTTAACCAGCTGTCGCACCCCTACGAACAACAACCCTACGAAGTCGAAACTTGTGCGAGCTAAGGACTAACGAGGTCGTACCTTTCAACGTGTGATTCCTAACACGGTTGCAGAATCATCGGAGTTGATTCTGAAAGACATGTTGGATGAGACTAAATTTATTGGAGAAAGTAGAGAATGAGCTAGAGACTTCGGCCTAGTACTTACATCGTGAAAAAAGCTACAGAAAGCAAAGTTTTTCAGTGAACAAGTGTACTAGTGTGAAGAATTATTGAAGTGTCAGTATAAGTTGAAGCAACGGTAAAAGTGTTTCAAGTTATGTTATGTTGAGTTATATATTTGTAGTCACTCATTTGAAAAACTCATAGTTGTAACAGTGTCAACATAGATTGGGAACAGTTCAATTTAGTACAAGAAAAAACCTTGCTTCCCATATTTTCAAATAATCTACTTTCTGGCTATCTTGATTCATTTAATAATCAAAAGCCTACATCCTAATTTAAAATTAGAGATCCGATTTTAGCTATTTTTGTTAACAGCAATAAAGATTAAAAAAATAATACGGGCAGCCCATTAATTTCATGAAAAGACTAGAACATTTACTCTTTGTGTGTGTGTCGACTGAATGTAGATTTTCAGCAGGAATGCAATAACTTCGTTATGGAAAACCCGACCAAAGGTCTGTCACCGGTTATTTACATTCAAATTATGCAAGTACCCCAGCATCTGTCTTGCAACCGTGTTAATAGTAAAGAATGAGAAAATTTATTATTTTATAATAGCTTGCACAGGTCTGTCAATACATAAATTAGCATGCCAGAGCTAACTTTATTATTGGGTAATAACAGGCTTTTCCCTCTTAACGGCCGCAATGAAAAAAATCGCGTTATGATTTACAATAATGTACTTACGCTAATTATAATGGTTACAAGTGGGACCTAGATTTCAGGTTATATATTTTTGTCGCCTACATGACTTATAGAGCACACAAATAGGGATAATTTCAGCTCTATCATTCCTTGTTTGAACTTGATATCTTTATGGACGAAAACAAAAGATTTAATCCGCCTTCAATTAAAAGATAAACACCTGATCTGTTCAATAGAACGGAAGGTAATTTGCTTGTAATGTTCATAGTTTTACAATTTTTTATAGTAGAATTTGAATCTTTTCATTCTGTAGATACTGTTCCTGACAGTCGAATGCAGTTCGGACGTATTCAACAGTTTCATGCTTTCGTAATCTGCTGCAGGTTACACGGTATGTTACATCTAACTTCTGTTAGAAATTTGAAATGAAGAAAGTATCAAAATGTTTTTACACATTTTAGAAATCGGAAAAAAAGTGTGGCGTATTGTGGTAACTTTTAAAAAATCGTGGTAGAAAATTACTCGGGGTTCGGAAGTTATACCAAAAATAATGTAAAAAATCTGATCCACCATCCTCATTTTCAATGAAAACTAGAAGGGTCTTTTCTATGAGTACATTTTGAAAATGGATTTTTTCATCGAATATTTTAACACTTGAATAATTTTTTCTGTATTATCCAAATGGACCTTCCTATATTTTTACAGAATTTTCTGAACCTATCAATATATACCTACCTGTATAATCCGGGGGGGGGGAGGGAATCCAAATTTTCCCAACCCCACCAGCAAAATTTCCTAACTTTAGAAAAAATGAAAGCCGAGGGATTAGTTACTATATAATATATTAATTTTCTTACTTAGCTATCCAAAGATTGGCTGAATGCTTATGCTTGTTAGGGTATGCACAAACAAAAATAAATTTTGATAATTATAAAAATAATAATGGGAATTATTCTTCTTTGGACCAAGGCTCCTTCTAGCTGGAAAATCCAACATGGGATGACGAAATTATGACCTTAATGAGTTGGGAACTGAAAAAATTCTAACTAATTCTAATTTATTTTATTGTTTTCTACTGTTATTTTTCTTTCTTCGCGGCCCGAAATTTCCCGACTTTCCAGGTCGAAAGAACAGCGAAAAGTTGAGAATTTTGTAAAATTGTCACTTCAAAATTTGAGGACTGTTCAGGACTATTCTCTTACTTGGGAGTAAAAGTTTTCAAACAACTCAGAATTTTAAAGTATGGGATCTCCAAGTTATGCATGTTGGGAAATACCAACTTTCTTCTGGTTCTTTTCCTTTTCTTATTACCGCTCCCTTTTCTCTCATTTTTATTTTTATTCATATTTTACTATTATTTTTTCTATCTTCACGGCGCAAAATTTCCCAAGTCGAAGAAGCAGGGGGAGGCTCCCTCCATCCCCCTCATGGCGACGGCCCTGCACGCTGGTATTTTTTTCCGTTCCCCACTTAATTTTTAGTCTTAGTGATCTGGAGTACACTCCACATCCTGAGTCTACGCACCCCCTCCCCACCATTGGCATATTGGGAAGAGTAGTGAAATATTTTCCAGTTATACATAAAACTCATTGATAAATTCTTATCTTATTCAATTCCCATAATAAATTGAAGCTGCTGCATGTTCTTCAACAAAACAAAGTTATCCGGGAGATATTCAAACTCTCAGTTCGTTGTTCAACTGGCATGGTCTTCTCTACATACCAAACAATATTCTGGATATTTACTCATATGTATCTCATCAGATTCGTGTTTTCAATCATAACCTGTCTGGAAACAACATTCCATCAACAATAGAATTTGTCTCATTTGAAGTAACACATAATTATAGCACCAGAAATATTAGGTTGTTAAAAAAGTTTTGTCCGTATGTATGATCAGCTTCTGTGAACAGAATAACAGTAATCTAGATCTTTTCTTTATAATCAGTAAATCAACACATCCCCAAATCGAAGATGTTGACATTTCCCCCTAAGAAGACGCCATCTATGAGTTCGACAGAAGGCTCAGTCATCGAATATCAAGTAAAAAATTCTCTGTCGATCAGTATATACCAGGCCACAGTTGAATAAATATTTATTGATATATGGAGCTACAAAACACATGACATTAAACGGAAAAAAGCTATTTCAACCCGCCAAGGTCTCACCAGTGGTGCTAGGCCGAACTGTCCTAAAAGGGACAAGCCTGAAAGTAAAGGTGATAACATCTCCCCCTACGAAGACGCCATCTATGGGATCGAAAGTGAACTCATACTTCGAATATCAAAAAGAATGAGGCGATACACTGACTAGTTACTTGATGAAAATTACACTATTCATGACAATAATCAAACAGTTTTCACATTATGAACTTTACTCAAAATGTGTTTCACTACATAGTAGTTTCTTCAGTTGAAATCCAGTTCAACTGAAGAAGCTATTGTGTAGTTTAATGTGTCTTCAGTAAAGCTCATAGTGTGGAAATTGTTTAACAACCTCCAATATTTATAATAGTTCATTATTTTAAACTATCGTCAGCATTGTTTCCACAAGAAAAAAATCAACAGGTGACCGACAATTTTTCATTTTTCACCCATCTTAATTATAATGCAATATAAAAATATGGCGCGATGAAGCTTTACTAACTGGACTGTGTTTTTATGGCTTAGGCCAAATCACGACCACATGACCATAATGAATAAATGTCAATAATGTTACATTGATGATGTTGATCATATCCCAAAGTTTCTATGAAATGTCTAGCGTGTGACAATTCCTTTTAGGAAATGATGTATCATTCATCTGATAAAACTGAATAATTTAATGTTTGTTTCTATAGGGTCTTTCTTAACGCGCTTCCTGTCTTCAAATTTAAATAATATATAGTGTGTGTGAGATATCATAGAAACTTTTTATTCGTTCGAAAGACCTATTGATGCCATTATGTGTGGAATATAACATCGTTCAAATGTGCGCCACGGATTATCTGGGTTGAGCGCATCCGAAACGTCAATCAGGCTGAACTTTACACACCTGCAACTTGAAAACACCTCACAAGAAAAAGTCTAACGGAGTCATATCGCACGATCTCGGTGGCCAGTTCACATCACCTCTACGTAAGATGACCTCAGATCGTTCGTGCAGAACCAATGTGGCATGAGCTGTGTGGCATGTAGCGCCGTCCTGTTGAAACCACATGTCATTGGTGCCCGGATCATCTAATTCAGGCCAAAAGAAGTTGGTGAGTCTACCTATAGTGCTCGCTGTTGACAGTGATGCCAACGTCGTTCTCAAAGAAATATAAACCGATGACGCCGCCAGCCTAAATCCACACCAAACTGGCTTTTTAGGGAGGCATTGGGCACTCTGGGATCTCATGTGGATTGGTGTTGTCCCAAATTTGATAATTTTGTTTGTTCACGTACCCATTCATCCAGAAATGGGCCTCATCTCTGAAGATGATTTTTCGATGAAAATTAGGGTCAATTGCCAACTGATCCAGAGGTCATTCAGTGAACCTTCGGTTTCTGGGTCAGTTGAATTTTTCACGGGTGCAGGCCCTAGTCACGACGCAAAATTCGCCAAGTTGTGGTCGGTAAAAGGCAGAATTCTTGTGAACTACGCGAAATCGACTGCCTAGGATTCTCCTTCACACTCTCACAGACAGCGGCGATTTTTTTTCGGCAGATCATGCGTTTCGTCGACGTACGGTGTTGGTCAATCGTTTACCGAACCAGTGAACTCGAATGTATCCACCACATTGCGAATAGTCCTCTCGGTAGGACGATTATGGCCACCGTAAAATGGGCGAAGCGCGCGGTACGTTGCCCGAACAAAACACCCATAAGACAATTTTATTATTTGCACGTGTTGTTGAATGCTATATTTCTACATAGTGATTTGGTAAAAACAGGCTGAATAAATGACAACTAATTTAACAGCTGTAGCTTCAACAAGATGGCCGTTATCAATTGTCAAAGTTCTGAAGTCCCTGTTGGAAGACCCTATACTATTTATTTAAATAAGTATTAAAGTTAGAAGTTTACGGCAAGCGACATGCTTCTTCAAATTGTAGTGTAATTACCTCATAGTTACTATTGATGATCTGCAGGGGGTCCACTTCGAACTTGGGTAAGTTATGTTACATCAGAAATCTCAGGTGACACATTAATCTGTTGAAAGCTAGAAAAAATGGTTAATGCCGAATTTACTTTTCTTTAAAACATCATAAAGTCCCGAGGTGATTCAGAATAATTTGAGACGGTCCTTTGAATTTGTGTTTGTATGTACATACCGGCTGATTCTCTCTATAACTTTTTTATTATTGTAGATAGAAAAAGAAAATTTGGGGGTTGTGTATTATAGTTCAATTTACATTTTTTGACATATTTACTTGATTTGCCGTACATCTGGTTTGACCGGAAATGACCCGATCTTTCGATTTTTAAATGGGACAATTTTACTTATTTCGATAGAGAATGACATTCTAAATCCAACAATACTTCACTTGTCAATAAATGACAAATAAAATCATTATTATTCCAATTTTTATTTTTTTATCTAGAATGCCATGGATCGTGTAAATCGCTTCATCCTTGATCAAGTAACATGGGAAAACTACGACTGTTAGGCTCATGACTTCACAGTCGTTCTAAGAATTATTTCAAAGTCGCAAGTATGAATTTTTTCAGTTAACTTGATTTTTTCGAATAGAAAGGAGGTGGCTCGTCGGCTTTTTGAGAAAGATCATTTTCGTACGAATAATTTGATGCCACACACTTTCACATTATTTTCTCTATTGTTCTGAATAATT
>WOGR01001701.1:0-19155 GCA_015342045.1 Leptinotarsa lineolata | reverse complement strand
GCTCCATCACCCAACACCTTCAATTCAGTCGACAAATGTTGAACCGATGATTCGAGATCTACAACATCGATTCAATCTTGACTTGCATACAGCATCCACATCTTCGAATCGTGGAACTGAAATCTTTCAAAAAACTATAAGTAACCTCCAACTTGTTTCCATGATATAATACTAATATTCCTATTTTATTTGTAGTTATGAAGTAAGTGTATTGAACTGGGTAAGTAATGTTTATATTTCCATATGATTACCATCTCAATCATCTAATATATGGATATTATTAAAAAAAGATATTCACTATTATTAATTACTATTATTATTCAATCATATTGAATTTTATCTGAGATCGCGTTTTCATGCTAGTGAAACTTTGTGGGGTCTGACCTAAATATACCATAGTATATTCATCACCCGATGTGTTGATACAAGATATATCATCATCACTCAATTGCAACGGGATACGTTTTGGTAGCCATGTTTTAAATAATTTATCATTGCTTACATCTTCTGAGGTTAATAAAATTGATTTACCAAACCTTGTAGAATAGGTTGACATATTCTTAATTATGTACACTTCATCAATTAGCAATAATGATAACACCTTTTGTTCTAGTATTTCAACCTCCTGTACAATCAAACTATTGATTTTCTGTTAGTCTACTTCTGAAACGGACATGATGAAAATATGTATGAAAATATAATCAATTTTCAACAGAAAAATACAATCACCGTCTTTCTTCTATTACGAACTGAATAACACTTCATCAATTGCTTATTGCTGCAGAATAATTCGTCTACTGATTTCATACCGTGCGTTCCACGAAGAGCTCACAACAATCATAATGCTCGTTCAGCCGTTCCACATAACGATCGCGGTCGATGTGGAACGTCACTCATGACGTCATTACTTTCGTTCACGGAGAGCTCACAATGACCCACCTCAGGAGGTGGGTAAAAGTGGACGTTGAGGATATTTTGACGCAATTTTTGGAATATGACACAAATGTTACCAGTCATTTGTAATTCATTTCTAATTTCTCAACTTATTCCATCGCATGGGTGATCAATGAAATAATTACTTGCACATAATAAAGTGAATTCAAAAGTAGTATACATTTAGAGAAAATTCTAATCATGTCAATTGTACATGATATTTCCAAAATGTACAGTGTTATACGTGATAGAAAATCATGTACCTGAAATTACTTCTGAATTCTTCATCTGAATAACGATGAAATATATTCTCATAATCAATAATATGTGAGCCTGAATTTTTGGTTTTCACGGTTATTATTTTGTGAAGTTGCAATCCACTCTTCATCTGAACTAGATGAATTAGTTTCTGGAGCACTATTGCGACGTATCGACAAATATCCAATTGCTGTAAAAGACATTTTGATTACATTCAAAAATCAATTTGTTCAATTACTCCACTGAAATTATGTGATGAAAATTAATTTTTTTTTCAATATAAATGAAGTTAGCTTGCAATTATCGAAATTTATTTTCAAGGATTACGTAACTCTCTTGAAACAATTACTTGATTTTTGCAACCTCACCATTTTTAATGTTTACATGAACGCCCAAAACGCTCCAAAATCCATTCCACTTGAGTTTACGATAACAACGCTCGCAAGCAAGTGGAACGGGAATATCTGCGGTCGTGATCGTTGTGAGCGCTCAGTGAAATGCACCTATAGTGTGCCAGGCATTTTTTATGTTAAACAGCGAGTCACCCCCACCATTAATCCGTGCTACATTTCGAAAGGTACACATTGCTAGTTGTTACTCCCTCAAGATGCCTGACGTCACAGCCAAGCACACCTCTCAGCTGGACGCGTTAACAGAAATCGATACGAACAGGCAGTGGTCGTTGTGCCATGGTAGAGGTCAGACGCTAAAACAGTCCTCGCCATCTGCGCGTCACCATCGACAGCGAGGGTAGAGCGATGCCTTACGTCACAGCCATCGCCGCATCGAGAGAGGTTAGGACACACCGATGAATACGCATTACTCAGCCACACGCCGTGGAGTGCACACACCGATAAGACTTTCATTACTTGGAGGATGAAGTATGCAGACGTATGTTTGTACACAGACATGCACATGATCAACCCTGTACCGTGCATTTCCACACACACACACACACCAACCAAATGTAATTACGTCATTATGTCACACAGAGAAAATCTCAAATGCAATCACGTCATTATGTCACACACACACACACACAAAATCTTATACGAAAAAAATTCTGATTAATCCGTACACCAGACACACCAAGGTCACATCGCCTTGATGTTACTGAACCAAAAAATTGCAATCAATACGTCATAGTGGTGGGGGGAGGCCCAGAACCAGCTGTAATCTGCTACTGCGATTTGGTAAAATATAAGACATAAGTAGGTAGTTGAATCGACGACGGGAGTAAACTCTCGATGGCTAGGTGGATAGCCGGGGTGAAACCAAAAAGTAAGATTCCGTGAAAAGCAACCTTTGGAAGTGGTCTTTGCTTAGGGGTGTGGCACAAAAATTTAGGTTAGGAGTAAGCTGTTACGTGTGACTGAGTCCTGGATTTGGTCCTCGAATTGGTCCTCCATTTGATCCTCGAATCGGTCTTCGATTTGGTCCTTGATTTGGCCCTCGAATCGATTTTATAATTGGTCCTCGACTTGATTATTGATTTGACTCGAGAAAAAACAATGGCCGTCAGTCGTTTGTCATTTATAACCACTCGACACGCGTTTGGTCAGTTAGCATCATCAGGAGACGACTAAGACTAAAAAATCTCAGATGTATGTGAACGTGACAGAAAAAATCACAGAGTGTCTCAAAATATATCAATTAAATAGTTTAGTGATCCAATAATTTTTCCGAAGAAAGGTTGGTTGGGTAATGGGATCAATTTTTCCTCAAAATTTTTTTTTAGGAGAAAATACATGACAGTTCAACAACTGAGTGGTCTGAGGTTTAATTATGAGATCTCGATACGTATACCGGGTGTGTGTGATCCCAATCAAGAACGTTTGAAAGGTATCTATTTCATCGTTCGATAAAACATGATCGCACATGTGTTATGTCATTGAGAAATATATGTACATATACACATAGTGTGTATACATTCATTAATCATTATGAGAAAAGTCATGGAATTTTTTAGTTGTCATTGTTTCACCATCACCGACGAAGGGATACATCAGTATCATTTATCATCAACGATGGTGACTGAAATATGAAATGATGAAGTTTCGGATTTTTACGATTCATCGGAAAATGAACAATTCCGGTTCACAAATATTGAGATACGAGGAAACTGATGGTGAATTCAGATTGCCTCTATCGAGGAGAGCCCAAATCTTTTATGAAATGGTCATTTCCGGTTTCAACTTTCAACTGACATCAATGGATTCATCTCAATTCAGAGAAACATATTTGAGCTGTTTTAGAGAAGTGTAAAAGACACAGGAGGCTAACTTTGTTATTACTGAAGATAGAAGATGTTGCGGATACTCTCAGTAGGTATGCAAAGTTACTGCGTCAATTACTTCTGGTCTAGTCGGATGGCGAGCTGTCGATGGTCAGCTTGATGCTTGGTGACAAGAGCAACCCCTTGTGTGAAGGGGTTGATGACGAAGGAAAAAATATAGATGACTCGCGCAACATGAAGGGTTGAAAATACGTCACGAATAATAATGAAATTATAACAAGTGAGAGGAGCCTAATGTTTTTACGTGCGATCCAACAGAAGGACATAGAGCAGGCATCTTCGTTTACTTCGCAAATGCACAACGTTTTCGTATAATGTTTTTTTCGTGTAACGTTTCCGTAACCGTTTCCGTTTTCGCCATCATCAGGAGATGACAAAGAATTAAACATAGATATCGCGCGCAGCGCTACATCTATGGGGTGAAGGCGACTGGAAGAGATCAATTTTTTACGTGCGATACAACATGACAGAAGGAATGCATTATTTATCGTCGATGATGGCGACCAATATATGAATCAACAAAGTTTCGGATCTTTACAATTCATCTGAAAATAAACACTTCCGGTTTATCAAAAATTGAGATAGAAGAAAACTAACGGTGAATTCAGATTGTTCATATCGTGGAGAGTCGAAATCTACAATGAAATGGCCATTTTCGGTTTCCACTTTCTGTCGTCCAATTTCGATGATTTTGGCATCAATGGATTCGTCTCTATGTCAAGAAACATATTTAGACATTTTCAGAATTTTTGAAGACATAGCAGGCTCACTTTGTTTTTATTGAAGATAGGAGGTTAGGCGGGAAGTCTAACCTTACCTCAGTGGAGAACATGGAAATGAGAATTAATAGTATGTAGCATGGATTTTATTCATCCCAGTAGTATATTATGGAGTCATTTATAAAGAATATCTGCGTTTCGAAAACTGCAACTATATTTGATTCGGTTGTGAATGTGATGCACACGAGGTGGGACACTTTCGTTGCTGTTGAGATATTCAAGACAGAGTGCTCGTTCGATAAGTACCTCAAACGAGATATCCACTGCAAAGAATTCAATGTCACAGTGTAGATAATGTCACCGCCAATGTTGAAAATGAATTTTGTGCTAGTCCCGATTCGAAGATATATCAATACATGTAAAAAAGCTGAAATTAGGATTTCAAAAGGAAGGAATTGTAAAATACAGTGTTCAGTTTTGTATATAGATAATTGAATATATTTCGTGGTTAGTTGTGCGGACATTGGTTGGGATATACAGGATGTCTCTAAGAATACATAATTTGAGAAAAAAACATGATGTATATGTGTACAAGGTGTGACAATATACATCAAGTAAAAACATGACGGCAATGTGTACAGGATGCCTCAAAATACATCATTTGAGAAAGAACAGAAGAACATTGAGCAACATCTTTGTCAACCAAGTTAACATCATCAAGAGAAGTTGGCCAAAAAGATCAAATGTAATTCATGAAATCTTGATGGGCGTATCGAAAATTTTACGAAAATATAATGCGATAAATAATGCAGAATCAATATGAAAATCGCACTGACAAATGTCAAAAATTCGATGCGTGAAACGGTCATTTTTATCACTTCAATCGCGTTAAGAAATGCATTTTCAGAACCCTAATTTTTGCAAAAACCCATATGATTTGCATGCAAATAATAAAAAAGTGACGCCATAAGCGCACCAAAAAAATGACAAAAATGTCATGCCAAAAAGGTTTATTCTGGTCACTTTGATCGCATCAAAAATCAAGCAAAAATATAATGCATTCAGATGATCATTTTGGATGCTTCAATCGCTTCGAAAAAACGTTTTTATTGATAAATGTTTCCAAAAAAATTTAAGCGCATGAACAAAATATGTATTAGAATAGTAATGATGTTCAACAGGAAGGCAGTAAACCGTTTGTAATAGGAACCAGAATCGAAATTTTTTTGACCTAGAGAAAAAGTCTTCAAGATATAGAGTGAGGAATTTATGTTGAATTTGCGTCGATTTTCATATGTTAAGTAGGTATATGACAGGAGAAAACTTGCAGAAGATATGCAATAGCGGAAGATTTTATACGAAGGTTCATAGTGATAAATAAAAATCATGTTGAAAAATACAAGGTTGGTAAAAAAACAACTCACATATATAAAATATTTTTGAAATGAAGAAAATGTGGGTGTATGTCCATTTATATTGAATAGAAGTATATGAAGTGCGATCCAATATGTCTAAAGATCATTTAGTCAAATGATATTAACCGAGTTAGTATCATCAGGAGGAGGAGGTGACAATATACACATAAGATACATGCATAACATAGCAGAAAAATTCATATAGGATGTCGTTCGAGAAGAAAGAGAACGGTAAAGAGGATATAGAGTTTCAACGTGCGATCTCCTTCGTTCACAATGTGGCTTATTTGGAGTGCACTATCATTTTGTCATTGATTTGAATTTGGAAAAAAACATGACATGATTCTCATGTGAAACATAGGAACCCAGAATAGGAATTTATTTGAACGCAAGGAAGAAGGAATTTTATTGTAATTGAGATAACAAGTCTTCATTACTATCATCAAAAGGAGGTGACCAAGAATATCACATGTGGATAAAAATAGCATAAAAATTCATATAGGATGTCGTTGAGAAAAAAAATTGGCAACAAGGATCAAGCTTTTTAACGTGCGATCGATCTCCGTTATTTATAAGGTTTCAGTAGCCAAGTTGACTTTGATCATCGATTCAACTTGAGGAAAAAACAATGGCCACCTATCATTCGACAAATTACATGTATATTCAAAAACGAAAAACGAATGAACACATGTAAATAAAATGGATTTTAATGATTCCATTTCACATGCGCAAACCGTTTCAGATAATTGGTTGATCGTTGGAGGTGTGGAATGTTTCATTTGTTTGCTTTGAATGTCAATGAGGGGTCCAGGGTTTAGAATGGTTTCGTTTATTGGGTCAAAATTTATCAACTGTGAGGCATTATAGTTCACGCATATGCCCTTCAACTTGCAAACGACTTCAAAACTCTGATCATCTTCAGTACTCCAGGGTCTAAAATTGTAATTTTTGAGACTTGCGGATACAAATTCGGTAATACGTGAGCCAGAGCCATAACCTCAAAATTCAATCGGATCACCAATGAATTGTTTTGTGGAAATGTCATTTTCCTTTGATCACAACATATTGACAGTTGTAAGACAATGAAAACTTTCACTTGTGAATTCCCACTTAACAATCAGGGTATCCTTATTGATCATCTACACAAAATTTAGATACGAGAAGCATCAGACATCATTTTGAAGAATTCAGTTATATGATTGACGTTTTAGGCTGATTCACACGAGGATTGAACTGGGTCCGAAATACGAATTCAAGCCAGTTAAACCACTTCTCATTCTCTCACATTCAAGTAATCATCCAAATCAAAACTTGAATCATTTGAAAATAATTCTTTGTAAAAGCCAAAGTGGCATTGTAGGACTCAATGTCAACAATTTTGAAACGAAACGTCAATTTGTTGAAACGCCGACTCTTTGAAGGTGCTTTATGAATGATTTTGAACCTTCCAGCACTCTTTATTCATTCAATGTAATCCCGTTTGCAGATCATCAATAACGAAATTGCTGTTAAGTGGTCCACGATTTTTTCTGTAACCCCACGCTGGTGCCATTAACATCTCGCCAAGACATGTAACCCCCAAAATTTGAAAAGGCAAATTGTATATTTCAATATTTTGGGTGCCAACACTGGTTGTTGATAGGCTGCTCAGTTTGATACGGGAGGGTATGAGTGAGTTCAACCCAGGCTTGATTAGTAGCTATTACTGATTACTTTACTATCAATCAATAAACCATAAGTTTACTCGACTAATTCTAGTAGTTTGGCGCCAGGTTGCGAAAGGCAAAACCAAAGAGAAAGATTTAACTTGTACTCAGCTCGGATCGGAAGGCAAAATAAATATGGAAAACAATTAACAACTTAATTTCCTTTGGACAATATGGAAATATATAAAATATATAAATCAAGTATATTTACGATTATTGTTCTGATTCTGTTGGAAGGAGTTCCTGGGGGCGGATGGTCTAACCGTTGGTCCTCAAAAGGCTGCAGTGACTTGTAACCAATGAGTCAAGATGGATTTAGAGCTCACGTGGGTAACGCTCGGTTCTCAAAAGGCTGCAGAGACTTGTAACCATCTATTCTGACTCAAGATGGATTAAGTACTCACGTGGGAATGCCTATTAGCTTTGGTTAGATATAGAACCTATTACCCGCCCACGGATGCCCTGTCAGCTTTGAAACAGTGGAGACGGGAGTAGGTATAAAAAAAGGGGAAGGAGTAAGTTAATTTGCGAATTATTTATTGATGACAGTTATGGGAAAGAAAGCGTCTGTCGAATATGAAGAAGGAAAGTCACTAATTCAACAATAATAAAGGATAGAGAATTGTCAATTCTGATGTCGGGGACCGATTTATGAAAGATAACTTATTCACAGGAAGAAATAAATGATGAACATAAAGGATTTTCTCAGAATGATATCCTCGTTTTCTTATTCATTTGATGCATTATATTCCCTCTAGTATGCATACCATCGGTTAACAGTTGTTTGGTTAGCTGAGGAAAGGCTTTGAAATTTCAATACAATTCACTACACAAATATAATTCAACCTCGGTGAAATTGCTTCATAACTAGGTGAAGTGGGTGACGCCGTAGTGTTGACAGGTTTTCAGGGTTACTCCTGTAATGCCAATACGTTCCGTTCAGACTCGAATGGACGATAATAAGCAACAAGGTATTAACCTTTTCTGATAAATGAGGCTTACGATCCGTTCTTACGTCGCTTCCAACAGGGTGAGTCATCTAATTGTCCATGAAACGAAGATTCGCCAACCTCTATTCTCAAAGTCGGGGAGATGGAGTGTGACCTTTGAGATGTCTGAGTTCTTCGACGAGGTGGACTTCAATTTGGAAGATTCGAGTAATTCTGATATATATATATATATATCCTACGACAGTAGATAATTGATTATCTTCCTTGAGATAAATCAATTTCCAATTCAGGAATACATCGAAACATTCATTTGAATTCGCAAATTCGCGATGTTCTTCCCGTGTCTGGTCTGAAACCAAAAAAAGAAGGAAGAGACGGTTTCTTCCTGAAGCCTCGAAATGTCGAATGACATGAAAGACAGATAAATGAATCATTTGGAAAAACGATATCTTGCAAATGAACTTAGTGGATGTGCTGATTACAGCAAAGATAGGAAGACTCGTTTCTTTTTTATGTCATATACAGGGTCATACTAAATCATATTACAAAATGTAATGTTTTTTTTTGTATTCAAACCATAGATTATATAAAATTCAATAGACGTTAACTTAATTCATTATTAAATATACTGAGGGTTCACTGAAAATTGAGGTCGTGATTTTGAAACCGTAACACACCCCTCTTTACCGAAATAAAGTTTTTGCTTGAACAAAAAATTATCTGAAACTCAATACTCGGAATGAAACCATAAACATTTTACAGTAAAGAACATATTTTTTTTGAGTTGTGTCAGACTCACTAATATTGTCTTCGTCTGGTGGATGAGCCTTTGAATCTTTCGCATGCCATACTCCACTGTCTTTGCCTCTCTCGTCTTTCAGCTGATAAGCCCAAGGTGAGACGATCTGATGAACTGTATAAGGTCCAACAAACTTTGGAGCTAATCTGGCAGAAAAGTGATTCTTAGCATCGGATATCACATGGTTTTTCTTCCAAACTAATTGATTCACCTCAAAGCGCTCATCCCGACGATGGAGGTTATATAACTTACGACTTCTATGATGGGCCTTTGTAAGACGTCTATTGATATCTTTGAAGATCTCTCCCAAAGACTTTGATTGAATTCTGAAGTCAGTTTTTCGTTCGGGGCTGTCATCTAAATCCGGTTCTGAGCCCGAAATTCTGAATTCGCGTCTAAATGTTGCGAAGTTAGAGGTTACATCCGTAGCTTCATGTTCAGTGGACCGGATTGCCCATGCGACCTTCGGTAGAAATTGATCCCATTTTTTATGATTATCGGCGACATACGCCGTCAACATCGTTTTAACTACTCTGTGGACTCGTTCCACAGGATTTGCTTGAGAGTGGTATAGAGCAGTGGGACAATATTTAATTTCATACTCTTTTAGTTTATCTTGAAAGACTTGTTCTTCAAAATTTTTTGTTATTCTTACGGCAGTAGCCGTACGAAGAGGAAATAAAAGTATGAACTTCGTGAAACAGTCCAAAACTGAAAGAATGAATGCATTACCCTGTGACGATCGAGGTGATGGGCCAACCAAATCTACGCAAATGATCTGCCATGGTTTTGTAGTAGAAGGGGAAAGACTCAACATATGTCCTGCGGGAAGTTTTTGCTCCGGTTCAGTCGGGAGATAAATTCTACACCTTCGTATATATTTAGCAATATCAGTTTTCATTTCAGGCCAGTAGTACTTTGTTGAAATATGACCATGAGTTTTCCAAATTCCTAAATGACCACAAGTAGGTACATCACGGTTACTTCGGATGATATCTGAACGATTTTCCTCCGGTATAACCCTCAACCATCCGTCGGATTCATCGGCCAAATTAGGATATTTAGGTCGAGACCTTTTGTGAAGTGTATCTCGCGAGATTCTCCAAAGTGGATATTTGACCTGGAATTTCTTCACTTAGGTGAACATTTCGTTATACAAAACATCTTTAGAACTCTTGCGCCAATCTTTTTAACTTCTACAATGTCCATTACCTGAACCGACCGAGACAAAATGTCCGGTATGACATGTTCGTTCCCTTTGCGGTGAACAATGTCAAAATCATACTGCTGAAGGTGCACTGCCCATCGAGCTATACGACCAACTAACTGGATCCTTTATATTGTAAAGCGATTTGAAACTATAGTGGTCTGTAATGACTGTAAAATATGTCCCTTCAATATATGGTCTCAATTTCTCTATCGCGAATAAAACAGCTAGACATTCTTTTTCGGTGGTACTGTACTTTCTCTCAGTTTTCGTCAGTGAGCAACTCAGGTAACAGATAACCATTTCGCCATCCTCGTGGTTCTGAGAAAGAACTGCACCTACACCATAATCACTGGCATCTGCTTGAATTTGAAAAGAGAGATCAAAGTTTGGACACGATAGAATAGGAGAAGAAATTAAAAAATCTTCAACAGTGTCCAGAGCTCTCTGACAATGTTCGTCCCAGATGAATTTTTCATTCTTTCGCAATAACGATGTCTTTGGAGCTACTACGGTAGAAAAGTTGTGAATGAATCGTCTGTACCACGATGCCATTCCAACTATGCGCCTGACTTCCGATACCGTTAAAGGTGTTGGAATCTGCATAATTGCTTCAACTTTCTCAGGGTCGACCGTAAGGCCCGAGGCATTTACAACATAACCAAGGTATTTCAATCCTGGCTTACAGAAATTACATTTGGCCTGGTTCAATGTTAAGCCTGTCTTTTGAATGCGACTAAGAACTTTTCTAAGTACAGCAATGTGTTTAGAAAATGTTGAAGTACATACTATTACATCATCCAGGTAAACAAATACAAATTGTTCTGAATCTACACCTATTACTTGATCTATAAAACACTGCCATGTAGTCGAAGACTCGGCGACAGGAATTTGCCAGTAAGCACTCTACATGTCCAAAATAATAAAAAATATAGCATCTCTTAACTTATCTAACGTCGAAGTCATAAAGGGTATTGGATGTGCGTCTAATTGGCTAACTTCGATTAATTTCTTGTAGTTTACACAAAACCGGTAACGATCATCATGTTTTTTTATAACTATCAGTGATGTCCAGGGTGAAGTCGATGGTTCGATCATGTCATCCGCTAGCATCTGCTTTAGTTCAAGGTTAACTTGTTTTTGGAGAGCTGGAGATGAAGGATGGTGACGTTGTTTTATGGGTGGAGATGTGGTATGAATCTCGTGCTATATATTAGATGTACAGCCTAAAGATTGACCCATTTCACGAAAGATAGTTTCAATGAGCTCATTTCGTTCAGCTCTCTGTTCAGCCGTCAAGTTATCTATAGTTTGTATAGCACTGATTTGGGAGGGGGCTGAATTCTCGTCTGATCGAAATGTCCATTGTCCAGAGTAGAGGTCTGGGATAATACCAAAGCGTTGCCAAAACTCTATTCCCAAAATCAAAACATGTGAAATCGATGGTACCATTAAGGCTTCAATAATATTCACACGATCATGAAGCTGAATAGGAACACTTATCGTACCTTCTACTTCACACTTTTCTCCATTTGATACAGTGCACAGGTTCGAAGAAGTATCGCGTGACATAGGACAGATATTTCTCAAAAGGCTCCAACCTGGTCCACCTATCACTGTCTTTGAACAGCCACTGTCCAAAAGACCGAGAAACCTCTCCAAATATATTTTTCTTCAAGTACGGTCTTCTGTCGTACTTTGTATGAGCCAAGATATAATTTATCACATGAGTAACATAAAAAGTGAATTTGATCGAATTTTGATGGGTGCGAGGTTGTTACCGATCTATGACGAACTTCGTTTAACATTTTTTTGACAATTTGTGCAGCTTCTTGAGATAGTATTTTTCCGACCACAAGTTAGACAAAATAGGTTTCTTGCCTTCTTACATTTCCTGAACTTATGTCCGGATTCTTCACAGTTCCGATCTATACTAGGTATGATGTTACTAGGTGGTAGTTCGTGAACACTATCAGTTGTGAATGTAGATTAATTTTTTTTTCAGCCTCATGTCGAACAGCGTGAACAGGATTGTTTTGCGAATGACTACCAGCTGGTTTTCTGTATGCTAAATCCGGTTCTAGTAGCTGTCTTGTATTGGTAGGAGGCGGGCAGAAAGTTTGAGTCCTCACTGAGGTCTCTTCTATAGCTGGACTCAGTTTGGTCAATTCTGTTAGCGAAGATATTTCATGTGAAGCCAAATGAGTTTGAATATAGGGAAACAAGTTCTTTCTTATCATTTTCACACAACACTTCTCAGAAGGTTTATTTGATCCAAGTTTGTTGAAGAGATTTTTCATTACCACTATGAAGTTGATCACCTTCTCTTTAGCTCCCTGAGTTCTTTTTCTGATCTCTTCCCAGAGATCGTACTCATACTCATATGGTAAGAAATCTTCCCTCAGCTTAGTAACTAGCTGAGTTCAAGAACTGAAACGTTGTGTTTGATACCACAATAATGCATTCTTGGTGAAGAGTTCAGGGGCTGATCGAAGAAGCTGTTCTGGAGATACTCCGCGAAAAATACGTATCTCTTCAATTCTCTCTAGGAAATAAGTGACACTTGAATCACCATAAAATGTAATTCGCTTTCGTGAAATATCGAAATGCTGTTGGAAGCATTGATTTCGAAAACTGGCAACATCAGGCTGATCCATCGACAGTTTACAAATTCTACCCTGTATACCCTGAAGGGAATTCATTGTAGCTAACCTATCCCTTGAATCTCGTAATCCTGATTCATGTCCCGAAGCTGGAATGTCTCAAAGACTATGAGAGTAAGATGGTTCCTAAATTATTCCAGAAACCCTTTCATCATTCTGTTGTCTGATTCGACTTTAAATCTCTACCAGTTTCGCTTGAACGTCTGATATACTCATTTGATAGTGTATTACAATATTCATTAAATGATATAACCGGCTGTACTGGAGAAGTTCCAGCTATAGGTCGTTCAGTGGAAGATAAATTATTTTCGAAAAAAGCCTCAGGTTGAAAACTTCCTAACAGATCAACTTATGAAGAAATTCGCGAGAGTATATTACGATCTTGAGACAGATGAGTAACTTCAAACTGAACATTACTTGGCAGAAGTGGAATGCAATCATCCATTACTGAACCCTCAACAAAGTTATCTCGATCTGAAAGTGAGATCTGAATTTCTTGTTCGTTTTCGTTATTAGTATGATATGTTAAATTATTATTTGATACGACTAGTGAATCTCTCAACTGTTCACATATAGAAATCAACTGAACCTGCGTTTCTCTTTGAATCCCTTCCCTAACAGGTATTCTCTGTGATCGCGAATTCAAATGGAACAATCTTGACGGAATTCTTTCGAAACTGTTTACTCTATTCGTTATATCGGAGTTATCGATATCATTGGCGAGATCTACTAGTTTTTGATCACGAATATCTAATTCTGCTGATGAAAATTTCTGAGCTCCATCTTTTCTTTCCCGTCGTAAAGCATTACCCAAAATCGATCTGTTTTCTATAACTGTTCTTTGAACTGGTAATTCTCATATTTTCAGTTCATAGACAACTTCGTCACCGAGTAACCTATTTACTTCCATTATTGAAATATCGGAAAACTATAAAGAAGTGAAATATCGTATTTATGGAAATATGTATGAATATTGGTGTCATTTAGACACACCCCTCTCCTTCCAAAAAAAATGAAAGAGAAAACTTTACCAAAAACCCAATAAAATTACTCTACAGGAAAAAAAGATTAACTTTTTTTCCAAAATATAAACGGAACCACTACGTTTCAATATTTACAAAGAAGGAAAAAGTACCTGAGTGGAGAAGCACAAGAAAGAAAACTAGAAATAATATGCGTTGGGCGCCAGTTATCACCTCCTCGCGCGAATGCCCTACCAGCTTTGAAACAGTGGAAACGGGAGTAGGTATAAAGGAAGAAGAAAGGAGTAAATTGATTTGCGAATTTTTCATTGATGACAGTTATGGGAAAGAGAGCGTTGGTCGAATATGAAGAAGGACAGTTACTAATTTAACAATAATAAAGGGTAGAGAATTGTCAATTCTATTTTCAGGGATCAATCTATAAAAGTTGACTCATTTACAAGGAGAAATAAATGACAAACATGAAGGATTTTTCCACAATGATATCCTCGTTTTCTAATTCATTTCATACATTATACTCTCTCTAGTATGCATACCATCGGTTGGAAGTTGTTCGGTTAGCTAAGGAAAGGCTTTGAAATTTCAATACAATTCACTACACGAATATAATTGAATCTTGGTAAAATTGCTTTATAACTAGGTGAGGTATGTGACGCCGCCGCCGTAGCGTTGACAGGTTTCCAGAGTTGCTTCTGTGATGCCAATACGTTCCGTTCACACCCAAATAAACAATAATAAGCAACAATATTACCTTCTCTGATAAATGAGGCTTACGATCCGTTCTTACGTCGCTTCCAACAGGGTGAGTCATCTGATTGTCCATGAAACGGAGATGCGCCAACCTCTATTTTCAAAGTCGGGGAGATCTTGAGGGCGTTATCAATTTGAAACGAACAGGCAAATGGAAAATGAAAGGTGAAGGGCCTAAAAATTCATACATATCTGAACATTATTTCTTGCAAGCAAATAGATCATTTCAATAAAACACAAAATGTTTGTTCATACCTGAGATGGAGTGTGGCCTTTGAGATGTCTGAGGTCTTCGACGAGGTGGACTTCAATTCGAAAGATTCGAGTAATTCTGATATATCCTACGACAGTAGATAATTGATTATCTCCCTTGAGATGAATCAATTTCTAATTCAGGAATACTTCGAAAAACATTCATTCGAATCCGCAAATTTGCGATGTTTTTCCCGTGTCTGGTCCAAAACCAAAAAAAGAAGGAAGAGACGTTTTCTTTTTGAAGTCTCGAAATGTCGAATGACATGAAAGACAGATGAATCATTTGGAAAAACGATATCTTGCAAAGATAGGAAGACTTGTTTCACTGTTATGGCATATACAGGGTCATACTAGATCATATTACGATATGTAATGTTTTTGTTATTTTGTATTCAAACCATAAATTATATAAAATTCAATAGACGTTAACTTGATTCATTATTGAATATACTGAGGGTTTACTAAAAATTGAGGTCGTGATTTTGAAACCGTAACAAACCTCTCTCTGGTATCCGTCCTTCACTCAGTACACGGTTCCTCAAGATCATGCGAAGCAATGAAATGAATCAGATACGATCTTACAATGATAGGGAAACAGAAGATATCTTTAGAATCTAAATACTATATTCTGAATTTTAGTAAACTAAATCCTGATGGAAATTATTTATATACAAAGGTAGACTGAAAATTACCAAAAACAAATCGACAATTTATCCAAGAAAATATCGAAAGGATATACTAAATTAGATACCAATAGGTAACAATCTTTGATAGCTTCTCGATATGCTTTGAAGGTAATGAGAAAAAAATATATATTGACTTCAATCAATGAAGGGTGTTTAGATCCTTTGAACAAAAAGAATGCCAGATAAGTAATGAAGTGAAAGTGCACATACCCAGAAAGAATGATATCTGGTTAACCGTGTAATCTAGAGTTAATTCCAATAAAATGGAGGGATTGAGTATTCTCATCAGATAAATCTCAAAACAGAATAGAAAAATGATCGAATCCAATAAGTTCAGTACTCCGTTAACCAATCAGGCCAGAGAAACAAATTCTCTCAAGTTCGCATTTATTCCTCAAAGAGAAATTAATTTGACCACAAAAATAACCGACAGAAAATAAATGCTTACCTGAGGAATTGTCCTGGAAAGGTACGGCCTGAATGTCACCAAGCAATCACTTAGCAACTTCAATTCTCCTGTCCTGTTCACTTACAAAACTCCTAGTAATAATGATAACCTCACTGCAGCAACAGGTAGCTCGAGAATGGTATTTCACTGGTATCTGAAATTTCACTAAGCGTAGATACTGGTATTTTTCACTTCAACGATTAATGAGGTATGCAAAGAATTTATTCTTAGAACAATTCTAGCCAAAAATATCTTAAGGAATAGGTGATTTTGTCAATTAAGAATCTTTGCACCACTCTAAATTTCATCGATGACTGAAATAAGCCAGCATAAGATAAATTGAAAGTTATAACCTCCAATCACATGCAGCGTAATTATCACAAATTAAGTAAGTAAAGGATTTCCATTACTGAATAGCAAAATCCAGGAGAGACAAAAGATATACTTAAACCGATCTCATCAAATTTACTATGAATTGAGATAATAGGAACAAAAGGTCAACACGTATCAGATATCAACCGTTCTAGCCAAACACTCGAAGGGAAGAAAGAGCTTTCAATCGTTTTCGTCGAAAAACGAATCGATTCGGTTATTGCGTCTGTCAGATACCGGCAGCAGTGACTATAATACCGGTTACGGAGTATAAAGTGGTCAAAATTGTGGAGATTAAACTGTTGGTGTTAAAGATAACATTTGGAATATATGAATGTAACGAAATATTCTTTACAAGTTACGGATTTTCATCAAGTATCGGCCAATTCCATCATATATCACATATCTATATCATAACATATATCCTTCTTCATACTTTCGATTGATAAAAAATTTGTTCATCAAATGGGTGTTATTTTTCAAATAAAGTCATTTTTGAATTTTCAATTAAAGCCACTGGCGTTAAGTACTTTTTATCCATTAAACAGATGGATGAAAGTAGCTTTTACTCAGGATATTAGAGTGATCATGTTTCAGAAGAAACGAGACGTATTGTACACTATTTCGCCACCTAGTTCATAAATTAAATTGCACGCCTCTGCTCCTCTCTGCTGCTATATCTTTGACATCGCACGAAATTACTTTCTGTGTGCGTGGGTCGCATTGTGTTGACTTAATTATAAAAAATATTCAAGAAGTTCCGGGTTATCTCTGTAAAAATTAAAGGTGGCATATAGTTGATGGCTGATGTCGATGCCCAAAAAAACACATTACAATGCTCGCGGTGTGGGTTTAGTGGGTATATAAATGTTTGACTTTCACCGTTTAAAATAATTCCAGGCTATTTTGATTTAATCGTTTGGGATGATAGAAATGCGACAATCAGACGGATGAAAGGAAAAGCTGGTGTTATATTTAGAGGTGATATTTTTGAGAAGGTTTTTTATCTCTTTCGGGGCAAAGAACGCATTTTAATGAAATAATATTGATGGTTTCCTTCAAACCGATGAAATAATGGAAAAGATTGTTGGCTAGACCACCAGACTACAGTTTCACAATGAAGAAATGCTGTTGGATACCTATTTATATCATAGATTGTACGTAAGGGTCAAGTTTGTAATAATGGGTTGTTAATTATTTACTATAAAATTGAAAGTTTTGTGGGAGGTATGTTTATGAAACTACATTTTTACAGAGCCCTGAAGAAGAATTTAATTAAATTCGAAACGTTGGCAAGAAAACAATTGTTTCTTTAAGAAAAAATTGATCCTGTTATCCAACCAACCTTTCTTCAGAAACATTATTGGATCACTAAATTAGTTAACAAACCATTTATCGTTCAATACTCCAAATGATACAACATTGTATTTAGAGTCATTGTGACAACGGTTATACTGATATTTCTTTGTTGTTGATGTTGTCGATATGGCGATTGTGGCTGGATTCCAATTATTGGAAGGTTTTGTCCCCAACCAACCAAACTCGCTGACATTTGTATAAATAGTCACAATTATGTCAGTCATAGTCAGTTATACCCATCAGCAATCCAACTCAGCGAGATGAGAAACGAGAAAGTACATCAAGAACATCAGTTCCATATCAGGACGAATGCAGTAATATCAACCTCTTTCCAAGACCTCGTGGCTCTCTTCTTGTACCCAAGAAGTCTCTCAAAGTGTGGAATAGTGACAGTGAATCTAGTTTTGATCGTTTATCAACACCCAATCGAAACTCTTAATCGCCGGGATGTTGGATACCTATATATATCATAGATTGTTGTGTATACGTAAGGGTCAACTTTGTAACCTAAAGTCCGTATTTCTTCCTATTATTATTATTTGTCATTTATATATCAATATTTGATCCCATAGTTAATAGCTTTACATTCTTATCTAACGGTTCAAGGATTTATGTATTTAATCTTAACTGAACTCCATTATGTTATCAAAACTCATTTATGTATACACTTTGTAAATTGTTAGAAAATAAACAATATTATTACTATCATTATTATTTTTCACCGTAGTATGCGCTGGTCAGGCCCTATCTCTCGAAGCTCCGATACATTCGGGAGGGCGCGCCAGCATTATCAACCAACGACCAGTCCCCCACACCGTGGGGTGAGTGATCATTGGGTCCGAGAATCATTTGCCCTGAGCAGGCGCAGTGAGCCAAGAGTGACAGCCTTCCGCAGCCGTCCGGCTAAGATTTTTGCCTTAGTGCGGCAGGCCGGTATGATTTTAAGATTCGAGAGTTGATATGGCATCAGTCCACCAAGGACTCCAATGATCAGAACAACCATCTTGACAGAGTGGTCTGGATAGATTCTGCGGAGTTCGAATAGAAAATCTCGATATTTTATCCGTTTTTCCTCCTTTTTTAGGACGATATTCGTCTCGCCAGGAGCTGAAAACTCCACGACAAATATCGTCTTGTTCTGGCTTATTAGCTTGTAGAAGCCTAAGAGTGAAGAACGAGTAGTTCCAATAAATTCGACACTTGTCGTTCCTCTCAACGGATTCAATATCCCCCGGAGCGTAAGGAAACACCGGTGTCTTGTCAATACCGTAAGAGTGCCGTAAATGGTAATAAAGCACTCTTAGGGCCGCGTTATGTCGATGGATATAGGCCGAGACCGCATATGCTGGACATGCT
>WOGR01001700.1:0-19164 GCA_015342045.1 Leptinotarsa lineolata | reverse complement strand
GAATATTAACGGATTCCTGTTACGTCCGTATCCACCAATACTGCAGGATCTGTCTGTATTCCCTTGCAGCTTGAGAAGGAGCACCCGAAAAGCAGCTGAGTCTAGACTAAGTCAATTGAATAAAAAGACACATATTGGCAAATTTTATTAACTGTATTATGGTAATGGTAATTTAATAATTCAAGTGAGAAATTAGCAAAACAAAAGGTTCACTGTATTTTTTTCTTTTTAATTGTAATAAACTCCCTTATTCATTGCAAATAGTAGTATTCCTTTCCAGAGAAGTTAGATATTTCAATTTTTTTTCAATAGTGGCTTCCCAAATAACTGGGCAGTTTTCCGGTTTTTTATCTGGCCGACAAAAAATTGGTGGCGCTTTCCTTTTCAATAACACCAATTTTCCTACATTAACTGCACCCACGATTTGATGCAACCCACTGACCTAGTCGGGCATGTTAGTGGTGTTTTGATTTTCGGCAACCCTATTGTAATTTAATTGTCTTGAACAAAAACATCGCGTAGCAATCAATTTTATTGTAAAAAAGCGTGGATGCTTCAAATTATATTATGACTCCAATCTGGCAAACAGCTCCTAACCAACTATTCATAACAATGGATATTTAGCATCCCATCCTTTTTTACAACGAAAGTAATTTTTTCGGATTATTTTTTTTTTCAGTTTGTGTTGCTGTTGAATCGTGTTTTTTAGTTTTCTAAACCATTTTTTAGTTTTGCTTGCTATTTCAAGCTTATTTTTTTATTATCAAATAAAATATACAGTGCCTTTCTTTAATATCCCCCCTTTTCTTTTATGAACGGGTCAACTCAAACAATTGAAATTTGCGATAATGAAATTATTGCATGAATACTTTATTTTGAAGTGAAATTGACAGATGAAGCTTTCAAGATGGCGACTGGGCGCCCTCTTGAATTAATTGAAAGAGGGGTCTTGTGACATATTATTTTGAAGCTCCTGATGAATACTTCACAACCCTAGATTATGAAGTCAATATCTTCAACTACAACAAAAGGGCGGAACTTTTAATAATTGCCTGAATACATAAACATTTAACTACATAATATGAGGTAATAAGCTCGAGGTCAGTTCAGAATATGCTCAAAATGGTTGTCTTGAACTTCTTGACATATGAACATCCTATCCGATATTTCACGCCGAACATTTTCGAACACAGTAACGTCAATATTTCTACAAATATTTATTATTCTCTGCCGTATATCCAATATTGAAGCAGGTTTAGTTTTGTACACCTTCTGATTCAAAAAGCTCAATAAAAAAGTCCAAAAGTGTCAAATCTGGCGATCGGACTGGCCATTCTGTAGGAGCTCGACGGCCAATCCAACGACCGGGAAAAGTAGTATCCAAATAGTTTCTCACTTGTCTGGAGTAATGTAGTTGTGCTCCATCCTGTTGGAATACAATATCCATATCGAATTCATTAGGATTTGCTTCGACGATTTCATTGATGAGAGGGTCAACAATTGTTTTCAGCATATTCAAATACAGTTCCTCCCCGTTGAATTTTTATCGATAAATAAAGGTCCTACAATATGATTTCCCAATATTCCTGCCCAATCGGTAATTTTTTATGGATATTGGTTATGTGTTTCCCGGAAAACGTGAGGGTTGGTGTAACTCCAATAACGGCAATTTTGTCTGTGAACATTGTACATTCGTCTCTAAAACAAATATTGTGGAGATGGGAAGGATACCTTGAAATGGTTTTCGTCATTATTTCGCAGAATTCTGTTCTTTGATCAGGGTCATCTTCAGTTAATTGATGTACCATTTCAATTTTGTACGGATGATAGCTATTCCCCTTCAAAAATCTCCACAGAATAGAAAAAGACACCTCACAAACATTCGCGATGGAATAAGTAGCCTGTTCATTGTCGTAGGTTCTGACATTTTTTTTCGTTTTCATAAACAAAAAATAACTCAACAAACCTCATCGGGTGTCGCAATTGCCATATGGCAGTTTTCTAGAAATATCGATAATATTTCTGAAATTATCGAATGTTCCGCCATTTTGTAGTAGGTGGAGATATTGACTTCATATCCTAGGGTTATGAAGTATTTGTCAGCAGCTTCAAAATGATGTGTCACAAGAATCCCCTTTCCATTCAATTTTTTTCCCAGATGGCGTCCAGTCACCATCTTGAAAGTTTCGTCTGTTAATTTCACTTCAGAATCAAGTATTCATGCATTGATTTCATTATTTCAAATTTTAATTCTTTGAGACGACCTGTTCAAAAAAAATTAAAGGGGGGGGACATTGAAGAAATGCACTGTACACGCTTGCGCAGACAGTGTGGTTGTCTCACTTGATAGTGAGATAAACTTATTAAATCATTGTATTGTCATCGATTCTTGATAAGTATACACATTTTAAAATACTACTGTCCGTTTAAAGTTAGTCAAAGTCGAGTCCAAAGTAGTGGGTTACAAAGAAACATACATGAAAGTGAAGCTAATATAAGCGTGTTAAAAAACCAATGAAATTTGATCTATTCAATGATGAAATTTTTCAACTCCTCGATTCATCATCGCTCATCGATTACTCAGTAAATAATTTCAATTATCTCAAGTGACTTTTTTACATATTCTTGACAATTGGATGGAATAATCAGAAATAGTTCGGATTTCGTACATCTCTATATCGTCCATTGAATCCTACCCTTCAAATAGATACTGATTTTAAAATATATTCTGTCAATGAAAGCCATTTTTATCATTATCATTATTATATGGTAGAAGAATTAGGTAGGTACTTTCAACTGAGAACCGAATACATGAAATCTGGGGAATTTAAATTTCTACCATAGTTTATTCACGTACATCCTCATCTAAAATAAAAAGACATTTTCAACAATATTATCACTCATTTGAAAGTGACACGTGACAAAAACAGTGCTGGATTGGAGAAGAATGTATGGACCGTTAATTCGTTACGTTAATGAATTCACTTCTTCTCCTCTGTAGTCTATCTTGACCAATTGTAACCTCAAGTCAGATTCTGCGAATAGCAATTATTTACCCTAGCCTGGTTTGAGTCATACATATTTTCCACATTCGTACCTACATTTTGAAATATGTACATGCGTAACAAGTTGTAAAACCACATAGAGCTTTATTTTGAATACAATAGGGCAGCCAGGAAGACGCTGGAAAAATGGGGTTGATGATGATAATATCTGGCATTGGAGGATCACTGATAACTGGATACATACTCGACAACACACATAAATTCAAGTGAGTTTTTCAATACAATTGTTTTCATTTTATGATACTTTCATTGAATAACTTTTCTCTACATCGACATCAATTCTATAGATACGATTTACTATGAATAACCTTAAAATTATTTGTACTCTCGAATGCGCTGAGTAAAAATTTTGTGATACGTTCGTGAAATATAGGGCGTTCCAACATGTAATGCGAGGGGATGATAATATGGATGATTTTGAACACTCTCAGACAAACTTATCCTAAAACACTTCGTTAAATACACATCTCATATATTTCTCGAACTATCAAGTTCAAAATATAATCTCAAATATTTTTCAAACAATATTGAATGTCAATTTCCGCCATGGGGATGTTTGAATAAATAATGAGAGTAAGAGACTTCTCAAATACATCGAAAGGAATGAACAGGTCAGAACTCGAAAAAAAAAACTCTATTCAATGGGCAATACTTCTTTGTAGTTGTTCATGGACATTGATAACAAAAAGGTAGGTGCCAATTATGTGTGCCAATATTGAAAGTTGAACTGCGTTTTATATCATGAATGAATTCTTTCAGGATATCGATTTATGAGAACCATCCATAGAGTCATCCACTTGAATATCGACATATCATTCAAAAACACCCTATATTGTTACGCTTTTGCCATTGGGTGCCACAAAACCTAAAAAATGTGAGTACATTCATTCAGCAAGGTCTAAAGAGCATTCAGCGGCGGATTCTCTCACTCCAGAGTTTTCGAGTCATCCAGACTAGAAGAAAAAGAAAAAAATAATTTAACAGGAAAACAAACGAGATAAAAAAGAATGGAGGTGGGAGCAGAAATAGAACAGAAGAGGTGATATAAACATATTACTTGAACAAAAAGAAGGTAGAAATAAGAAAAAAATATTTTGCTTAATCAAATGAAACCACGAAGAATGTATGAGAAAAAGAAACATCACGAAGAAAAAATGAAAATGCTTTAACTCTTAAAGGAGGAGCTACGTGAACTGATGAAAATCTATCATCCACAAAATATAACAGAGAACAAGTGCAAAACGGAATGTACGAGGTTTGCGGTAAGATTACAGAAGTTAGCAAGGAATATTCCACCGATAGAGCAAGAGAAGTCAGAAACGAGTTAGCAAAATCAACAGATAAGCCATGAAAGAAATGAAACAGAGCACAAACTGAGTAATCAAGAATGTGAATGAATCAAAAGACTAATTCGAGCCAATCGACCCTTCTTAGATACAGCATATCCGTTTTGACGAGAAAAACCCCACCAGCAGCAGTAAAGGAAGAGCATTGAAGCCTTTAATCTTAAGTCATATACCGTGAATAATTTGAGAGCCACAGCAAATGCCAATAGCTGGTAAGAAGTAGATAATGCTACTGCTCTAGTTTTGAGGTAGTTGGGTACAGGAAAGCTGCTTTAGAAGTAGTCAAAATACGATATAAACATAAATACTTTATGCAAGTAAACGAAAACCAACTCTGAAAAATAACATCATTTCTCGCAGGAGGTTTCACGGTATTGATACATTTTCGTTAATTTCCCTGTAATAATATTCTACATCTTACCCTCAGAAACTCTGTATGAGCTTCACACGAGGAAAGATAATCCACATACAGAATTTGGTTAACTTCAGCTAATTGTTTTTGAACGAATCGTATTTTTTATGTTTCATTATTATTAGCGTGTGTTTTTTAATTTTTCACTGTTGAACTAAAGTGAGAGATTATATCCTATTTTGTTTATCAATAACCTCAAGAGAAGAAACGTGGGATGAGAGGTTAGAGTTCAAGTTTTTTCTAAACCTCTGTGTGCTGTACCATGTGAAGAAAATCAAAAGAAATATCAGAAAGTTGTGATTTCAATACATCATATTCACTCGATGAAAATGAAGTGAGAGTGATAACAAAAAAATTTTATAATGAAAATTATGAATTAGAATAGCACAAAGATTGTTTATTAGGGCATTTAAATACAATTATAATTCTTATTCTGATGATCATCAATTTTGTAAATCTTTCAAGATCACAGGAAAAATTTACATATTACTCAATATCAAAGTGAAATTGTTGATCAAAAACTGGCATGACAAATAGAGATAAGTTCTTAAAATTTCCAAGATAAGGATGTCTCACGTAGGACGACACTCTGTATTGAAGTTTCATGAACATATTTTGTCCCCCTGAATCGAATATTTTCAGGGTTTTTCCATATATCTCCGGCAAAAAATATTTGATTTAAATTGTTCAACTTCACTTAAATCCAACCCACTCTATTTTAACGGGGACTTTACCTCAGCTTTGCATCGAGATCTGATTCGAAGATTTGAATTTGAATATTCTTGTGTAATCTTCTTCGAAATACATTTTTAGAAATAATCAAATACCGCTGCATACTTTGAATCAATCACAATGGAACATCATCTATTATCCTATTTATTTTTCAGGGAGACATCCATTATCATATTTCTGTCATGTGCCATTAGCTTGGGAGCAATATGGTACGCCCTAACTATCCGAAATAAGATGTTGACATATCTAGCAATAAGCGTATTTGGGTGAGTGAATATTTATTGTGACCTTAGTTTGACCCTTCAAAGATAAAGTAATCTATAATCAATTTTTCCGATGTTAGTCATGATCTGCAGATTTGTATACCTGACGTTTCGTCTGCTATTGCGGATGACATCATCATAGGCGATGGAGTATCTGACGAAGTGATCTACCTTGCTGAGAAGCGCAAATGGTCCTGGTGCCTTTGTACTTATAATAGGACTAGGTGTCGGACGGCCGACTGCTCTTCTATCAGATTGGTCCGATTCTGCTTCAAACTTTTTCAGTTTTAGGAATACTCGTGAATATAGCTGCGGCACCCCCGATAACCAGAAGCATAAGGCCACTCATTTATTCCATATGAATGATCTCAAACTCAATGCCTGTGGAGGAAAGTATCTCTCTCAATCCTCAACGGTAGTGGAAGAGTACACGAATGATATCGGTATGGAATTTGGAATAGACGAGTGCAACGGTTCATCTCAAAATGGGATGATTTTGGGATTATGGAAAAGATATTCATTTATTCATTTACAATCTACAAGACAGAGCCCAATTACAGAGGAGGAATTGACAGAACATAATAAATACCACACAAATTTTTATATTTCATAATAGCTGACAAAACAAAGATAATTTTATATGAAAAGTACTCGGGTGTCTAGAACAGAATCTGGAAATGCAAATATTGAACTTTTCCAATAATATGGGCGGTCAACTATGCTTCTGATAAGTTTATAGGTTGATACTACACTACAAAAATCTCCCTTTTTTTCGAGACTGAAAAAGTTATGCTTTTGTAGTAAATCACAGTGGTTTGTGCCTGTTGGTGGATAAATGCTATCAGTTTTAGGCTTAGCAGTTTCAAAAACCATTCTTAAATTTCTTGTATTCAATCTATAAGATGTTGCTAAAAGGGGCTCCACACAACTGAGGCGTATTCTAACTTTGATCTCATGAAACCATAGAACAGAGTTTTTGAGGTCGAAGTTTCTTCAAAACTACTACTGTTACGTGCAATTAATTCATACATACGACAGGAGGAGGTTATAACCTTATCAATATGCTCATTGAATAATAGTGCAGTGTCAAATGTGACGCCAAGATCAGTAAAGTTTTCTGGTCTCTCAAGCGGAGCGCTTTCTATCGAATAATCGAAGATTAAGATGTTCGTTTTCGAACTGTAGAAAATGACTTTACGTTTGTTCGGATTTAGAGACGAGTTATTCCGATTACATCATTCTACAACCCGTCCAAAGTTTGCTGAGAGGTTCTCACAATCACCAATGTTCTCCACGAGGCAGTATAGATTCAGATCATCGGCATACAAAAGGAAATATACATTTATAACATCTGCAATATCATTCATGAAGATATTGAAGAGCAGCGGTCCCAGATTTGAAGATATGCAGCTCATAGATATCTTACACCATCCGAATGCCGGAGAGACGTACACTAACCTTGGAGTGGAACAAAGCCATTTCCAAGAGGTGATAACCATGAAGAACTTTCTCTGCGGAAGTATCACCACAAACTCCGAAAGATCCGCCGTTCCGGATCCTACTCTACTATTCTGGAATAGTGGAATATACTCGTGAGGAGCTGAACCAACTAGACGTGAAAACATAAAAAATGATGCACCTTCATGAGAGTTTGCACCTTCATGAGAGTTTGCACCTTCAATTGTCCGTTTCATGGTTATATATTCCTCGACAATTGAGAGGTTGAGTTTGAAGTGAAGTGTCTATTAAATAGATTAGTTCTGAATGGAGTTTGTAAAGTCAACAGGAGTATGGATCTTCTCCTCTGAATGGTCCGTGACGATGAAGAAGCTGATGTTTGCGCATTTCTCTCCAAAGCAGCTATTCATGCAGTCGATAAACTTGGCTCGATTCGCTTCTGTGACTTCATAAAGACACGCTGGATACTGAGTTCTCCACAAGAGTATTGAAGACCTTGGCTTATCCAAGAACTTGACTTCCACTTTCCTCACGTCAAGTGGGCTGAAATGGGAAACGAAGGATGTTATCATGGCCTACTAGTATGTTGTCTTCATCACCTGATCTATTGTGGATGAGTGAAGAGTATAGAGCCAACAAAACCCCTAGAGCTACGAAAACCCTTATACCTTCACAAGAGTTTGCACCTTGAATCGTCCGTTTCATGGTTATACATTTCTCGACAATTGGGAGATCAAGTTTGTAGTGGAGTATTTATAAAACAGTGAAGTCAATAGTAGTATGGATCTTCCCTTCTGCATGGGCCGTGACGATGGATAAGTTGATGTTAGCGCATATCTTTCCAAGGCAGTTTTCTATGCGGCCAATGAACTTGGCTCAATTTGCTCCTGTGACTTCATTAAGATACGCCGGATACGGAATTTTTTCAAGAATATTGAAGATCTTGGCTTATCTAAGAACTTGACTTCCCTCACGTCAAGTGAGCTAAAATCGAAAACAAAGAAATTCATCATGGCCTACTAGGATGGTATCTTCACCTCCTTGGTCTATTGTAGATGTATGAGGGGTGTTGAGTCTAATCTCCAATATTGTATCGCTAGCAAAGTTTTTTACTCAATCCGTTCCTCAAACCATACATTATATGTGGATCGCATATCAGAAACAACTTCCACTCCTTCAAAACTCACGCTTTCCTCGCTGTCTCACAACCCTGAACGTTGTAAACATTCAAATGTATGAGTTTTGCGACGCAAGTGAAAAAGCCTATGGGGCTTGTATTTATTTACGTACCACAAACTGCGGAGGTATTGTGCGAATTATTCTCATATGTTCTAAATCTCGCGTAGCGCCCGTCAGCACGGTAAGTGTACCTCGCTTAGAGCTATGCGCAGCAGCGTTGTTGGCAAATCTCTATTCTACTGTGCGTGAGTCACTTTTGATATCTATCAATGAGGTTTACCTCTGGTCAGATTCCAAGATCACTCTACATTGGCTGCAAACAGCCCCTCATCAACTTTAAACTTTCGTGGCCAATCGCGTGGCGGAAGTTTAGCGGAAAACTTCGTGCGTTCGTTTGCACCACCTTTTTCTCAAGACAATCCTGCCGATTTCATATCTCGTAGCCAGCTACCTAGCGAATTCACTCAAAATATCTTATGGTCACAAGGCCCTCCTTGGGTGAATTCAGAGGCAAGTGCTTGGCTCGCAGATTCCTGAGTTAAAACCAAGATCTGATAAAATAACTGCTTGTATCGCATTAAATTCAACGGGGGTAAGCATTCTGGAGCGATACAGCTCATTTGGTAAATTACAGTGTGTATATTCTACGATTTATTTTCAACACGCGTGATAAAAACCGCTTCGTCGGGAAAATCTATCATTGAATGAAATCTCGGAGGCTCATAAGCTAATTATTAAGCTCTGTCAGTGTTCGACATTCTCCAAGGAAATTAATTGCCTCAAGAGAAAAGAAACTATTTCCACGACTAGCCGACTAATTCCACTCAACTCCTATCTCGATAATGCCATCTTTCTCAGGGTTGGTGGGCGACTCCAATTATCGAAGTTACCAGAGAAAGCAAGGCATCCTATATTGCTGTTCAGATCTCATCACCTTACAGATATGCTTATACGCGAAGAATATCAACGCCTCAAACACGCGGGCACCCAAGCCACCCTCTACTCTCTCCGTAAAACCTACTGGATTGTTGACGGTCGTAACACCGTGCGCCAGGTACTTCATCGTTGTATACGCTGTTTTCGTGCTGAACCCCGCTTGGCTGACCACGGCTCCGGCATTCTGCCTGAAGCCTGGGTAGTAGCTTCACGACCGTTTTCGAAAACAAGAATTGATCACTGTGGTCCTCTATTCATAAAAGAGAAGCGATTCCGCAATCCGAACAAGATTAAGGTTTACGTAGCTATATATGTATGCATGGATACCAAGGCCGTACATCTAGAATTGGTGTGTGACCTCACCACCGAAGCCTTTTTAGCTAGCCTCAGGCGTCTTTTTCCCGACGGAGAAAATCCTTAGAGATTCACTCTGATAACGCGGCTGATTTCGTAGGAGCTAATCGCGAGCTCCAAGAGCTATTCGAATCCGCAGACCATAAAACTGCTATGCAAAAGTTTATTGAGCGTGAACGTATAGTTTGGCGTTTCATACCACCCAGAGCACCTCATTTTGGAGGGCTTTGGGAGGCTGCCGTGAAATCCTTCAAGTCACATTTGATTCGATCCGTTGGCGATACCTTATTAACTTACGATCAATTGGAGACATACGTTGTCGAAATAGAAGCGATATTGAATTCCCGACCACTTTTCGCCATGTCCTCCGACCCTAACGATCTCCTTCCTTTGACCGCTGGTCATTTTCTCATTGGTGGTCCACTGACTACCTTTCCACAGCACTTCTGGAATCGATGGAATCATGAGTATCTCAACAATATCATCAGTCTTCATCGTCAAACCAAAGGACCTAATCTGCAAATTAGCGACCTGGTCATCATGCACGAAGACAATCTGCCACCATTGGCCCGCTGCACATCCGGGTCCAGATGGCGTCATAGGAGTTGTTACTGTGAGGACCAAGAACGGCGAATATAAGCGGTGCAGCAAGAAGCTATGCCCACTGCCTATAGTATCGAACAGTTGTAATAAACATTTATCAGTGCAATCTTCGCATTTTTTTTAAATTTGACACAAGACCTAGTGCAAGCCTTGTGTGTAACTCATATATGGACGATGAAACAATCGTACGTCACAACAATAACTATTGAAATATCCACAAAATCAGATATTCTATCTTGAGGAACGGAAATAATAATGTCATCAACATATTTTTTTATGAAAAAGAGATTGAACGGAAGAATCCGTAAGACCAAATCTAGCAGGTCATCCTTGACATATGCTGTCAAAATGGGGCTGATCTTATTTTCCATTGGAGTACCAAATGTATGTTGGTTTATAAATTTTACCATCAAACGAGAAATATGAAAAAATTATTATTCGAGGAATTTGTCTTTCGGAATATCACAAAACTGACTGATACGTCCCCATTTTCTGACAATAGATCTGAACATGCTTCTAAATTATTATTGCTGAAAAAAGATACTACATCTAAGCAAGCAATCTTATAACTGTTAGGTAACTTCATATTATTGAATGTAGAAAAAACAACAAAAGAATCTTCAATACAGTATTGATTGTCAAATTCATAAGCTTTCGTTAAAATGTCTGTGAGAAATGATGCAATTTCAGTAGGAGAACTAATTGAAGCAATGATAGGTCTGTCAGACAGTATTGGCTTATGGATTTCAGGCAAAGCATAAAATTTGGGTAAAGTCAAATAATTTCTTAATTGAATTGTTACAATTACGTTGAATTTGTAATGTAGGATCTCTACTCACTTGTGAGTAAGGATCACAATTTTCAATAAGGTTCGTAGAAAGGGTAATATATTGGTCACGGTCAAGGATCACAGTGACATTGCCTTCATCAGACTTCGTTACGAGGTTTAGAATATTTTCAAGGAAACGTTTGGTTTTGATGAATAAATGTTGGAAAAAAATATTGTTATGTTCAACGATAAGTTCAATACTACGTGGCCAACCAAAGTTATATTTTTTAAATAGAAAACCCAGTATATAAATAAGTCATTCGATTCCATATTTTTGAGCGCTCTGAAGAATTTCTGTTTTTGAAGTTCCATTGCGGTAATGCCAAGTTATTCCAGAAAAACCTATTTTGCAGACAACATTTTTTAATTCACTACCTGCATGGCTATAGCAATTAATTGGATTTTTTTAGGAATAGTCAGTCAGCATCACTATGATAATTTCGGAAATCTCAACTTTCGAAAACAATATATAGGGTGCTCGGTAAAACCGGTCAAGTTTCATTAATTTTCAAACAGACATTATTCAACTTATTCGAATGGAACATCCTGTATTTCTTCAGTTGTATTAAATGTATTAACATTTTTCATCGGAGGTATATTATGCGAAAAACAGATATTTCACAAATTATACCCAGTTTTATTAATTGTTGTTACGACAAAAAAATTCATCTTTTTCCGAGAATTCCACCCCAAACATTCAGTGGCCAACGCATGTTTTGCAACATGTCTATCATATTTTTTAAAAATTCTTCAAAATTACCCAACGATGGAACTTTTCTTTTTGGCTTTCCTTCCTTCCAAACTCGAAAGGTTATAGAATCAATTTTGTCTATCATAAGATATATGATGAGTGGATCCCATGAATTAGTTACAATGCCTAACGAAAATAATATTTTTGTCTTATAATCATTCATTCCACCAGGTATCGTATCCACCACTCGAAACCGCTTTCAATGACTCGACTCCATTCCAGTGACTTCCACAGAGATGAACTACGTGTTTCACGTATGTCCGTTTTTTTTACCGTCCAATCAATTCTCCACTTGAAATAGCTCGATACCGATCGACAGCAACAAACTGAATTTGAAAAACTGATGAACTTTTCTCGAATGTATTTCAATCTTCAAATAAATATCCAGGCTCGTAAGGACCATTATGTTTGGGATTATCTCCTTGATTTCAAACTCCAACTATTCTAAACAAAAAAACTCCAGTGTTTGCTGCCTGTATTTACAATTCAACCTTCGTGAACTGTATTCTATTTTACTCTGCCTGTTCACAAGTTTTACTGTTGACACCACTTAAAAATATCTGAACCCAACATGTGGAACGTCTACACAAAATATGAAGTTATTATATTCTGAACAGTAAACTAATGTCAATTTGGAAGATACATCATAAAATTGTAAATATTTAGAAATAATTAAATGTTTGTCAATTATCGTTATAAAGCGCTTCCCTAGTTACAAGCACAAAATGATGCTAACGCAAAATTCATATATTTATACATAAGTGAGGTTAGACACGATTTGTGAAATTGTTAATGAAAGAATTATGTAAATTTATGAGTAAATATCAAAACTGTACAGTAAACAGTTTTTAAAATATGAAATTTAGAAATTTGCAGTTATAACAGTTAATGGTTGGTAATTAAGAAGAGTGTACGATTTTCAACCTTTTTATCAACAGATTATTCTTGTTGAGGCTACGAAAAGTTAAGCCACGCTAATTTTCTGCTCCCAAAATTTGATTAACATTTAAAGACAAGCTTATAGAATTTGAATTGAAATATTGAAAATAGTAAATAGAACGAGTTTTTGAGATCATCTACCTGAGAAAGCCAATTACATCCAACGAGTCTATCTAGAAATTTCCGACTTGCAGAATTTCTGATAGCAAGAGGAGAGTCCAGATCGTATACACTATTCACTTCTCTGAATTTATACAGAAAGGAAAACCAGGTATTGAACGAAACTCATTTTTTTTGGAGGAAAATCAGTTTTTAATCGATCCATTATAATTTTTATATTTTTTCAGACTGTGGAAGGTGAAAATACCCAAAAGAAGATCGATTGAAAACCAGGTATTTACCATTAATCCAAAATTGAATAATATATGCATATATAAAAAAGAACTGTCGAAAGAGGAATACTGGACATTAAATGAAATTATATTCATGAACATTGCCATCAAACAGCGAAACGAATGTTTTGATCTCTGTACTTGAGATTTTACATAAACTAAGAGTTCGTTCCGAAAGTTATTTCGTGATTTGGGACTACAAATGACCTAAGTTAGAGTTGGTTCGATTTTCATATTGATTCGTTTCTATTCAAAGTTTTATTTTACACTATATTAAATTGTTTCATATTCCTATTGTCATTCGTGTCTCTTCCAAAATTTATCACAGGTACACCTGCAGATTGTTCAAAATCCACCTGAGGTGTTGAGACAAATTCCTATACACTGAGTTATATGGTAAAGAACTTTTCAAACCTCACTGGTAGTTCCTGAGATAAGCGTCTTCAAACAAAACAAAAAATTACTCAATCACTATAGATATAGATATTGTTTTCAGAATTGATTACGTGATTTCAGTTCACAGTTTTATTTTATTTGATGACTTGTTCGTTAACTTCTAAATATAGTTGGAAAATTACGACTATAAATAACTCAATTGTCTTTTAAATAATTGATAATATTCCTATTATTGAAAATGTCTCGCCAACCTCAATTTATTTTTAACTGGGACTGCATATATTTCGAAATTTTCAAAGATTTGATAGTTCTTTCAAAAAATTGGATATAATAGTGGCTTTCAAAACTGCGCGTACACTCCAACAAGTGTTGGGCAGCCCGAAAGACAAGACATTGGAAAAAGAAAAGTCTGGAATTTATGAAATAAGCTGCGAAGATTGTGATAGGAAATATGTTGGTCAAACCAAACGGACTATATTAGCTCATTGCAAGGAACATATTCGGTTTCATGAACCGGAGAAATCTAGTGTCGCTCAACATGTCATAGAGAACGACCACGGAATAAGTGAGAAATTGGCGAGACCGGTACATGACAACAGGTTTCTGGATGGCTTCGATAGTTAAGAAATCGAACAGTGTGGAATGAGTTCAATGAATAGCGAATAACATAGAGGAAATACATAACAAATTAGAGGTATAAAAACAGGTAGTTTAGCATAGGAACAATAACAGGTAGTAGTTAGGCCACAGGCATATAAAAACACTAACACAGTAGTAAAAGTTAGTCGTAATGATCTCCTGTAATTTTGGTTCTGGTGTTAGGAAAGTGTATCATACCCAGTTCTCTCGATGTATATAAAAACGATGAAACAGTTGACTCTTAAGCAGCGTTTACAGAGTTTTAACTATGAAAAACTTGAAGATAAAACTAGTTAAAAAAATATGTTTTATTGAAAAAAATAATGATGTAGATAATGTATCTACTGAATGTTAAAAAGTGATTTGGAAGGTCCTACGTAGCAGTCATAACACCACTCTCCTCAGCAGTTCATTATCTACATCATTATTTTATATTTTCTCATTAAAACTGTTTATCATACAAACTTTTTTTTACTTATTTTATTTTTTCGTATCATGCGCGAGCTGTTCAACAAGAGTCTATATGCTGAATGAATATGCGGACAGTTTATCCAATGTCACATGTCGATGTTGGGAGTTTTTGTAGAATTCACAATATTTTACAGGAACTGGTCGTAAAAATACGAATAGCTACTATTCCAAAATCCCGTAGTGTAATGTAATTTTCAAATATGTTCCGTTTTTACCTGTCTTTTGAATTTAATTTCAATTTATTATTATTATTACTTTTTCTTTTCCTGGTGTTTGCTGTAAGTATTTTATTTTGTATTCATCTTCAATAGTCAGACCGCCAGTTGTGCCATTATTGGAGACAAGTGGATTCAATTCAAAATATTTGCTCTTACGTACATTGATACTCAACAAAATAGAGTGACAAATAATTCTTGAATGTTTGTAAACCAATCAATATTATTCAAATTTTGTCAGAGTGTAAATTTTCCCTATTCATCAATGTAATTGCTCTGTAACTTTCACATTAATTTTTAACAGCTTGGTTAACCCTCCAAAGAAACGGCTATGTTTCTTTCTCATCATGCCTCGAGTGGTTACAATAAAAATAAAAACTAATCCACGAAATCTTGTCTGGAGCCATAACCTGTCAGATTTTTATAATTAATGTAACACCTCGACGTGGCGATTACCTGCCCCTCGCTATGGGGCGGCTCCTAATAAAGGTACCTCTGACGTACCGGACGGGCTCCACGGAGCACGGTGTAATGGACTTTTGACAAATTTGTTTGCTGGAATTTGGATACTAAATTAATTCTGATATTGATTAAGAAAGGATTCGATTCAGTATGGTGCAGCCAAGTGCAAGGATCGGCAACACTTGGTTGTCAAAAGAACTTTAAATGCACGGAGTCATCAGCAGAAGCCAGCCGCACATTTGTGATTTCAGTTATTATATCTTGTGTTTACAAGAATCATAGTAACATCATCATACTGATGATGGGCCAAAAGCCCGAAATACGTGTATATGGTTTGCCACTTTATTGAGTGCTATGTCCAATAAATTATCTCCTTTCTTCATATCAAGACACTCAATAATCTATATCTATATATAACTATATATTGATGCAACTAGTTTTTCTTTATTTCCAATGTTTTATTATTAATAATTAAATCTTAATACTTGTTTACGAAAAGGATTTGAAACTTTAATAAGTTTCAATTACATGCGAGCGCTTTCGATAGCAGAATGTGCTGTTATCATCTTGGCTCTACTGAACATTTTCTCGTCTTGTTTGCTTTTTTATGCGGTCAGATCGTCTTAGAAAGGTATTTGCTTGGGTAGGTACTTTGATTACGCTTCATCTCTGTGTTTCTCTAGGTTCATTGCTTCTAGGAAATTGTATCGTTTTGTGGAGTATGTTGAATATTAGGTCTTGTTGTGTTTTGATTTGTGTTTGCTCCTCGATAAGTGAATTACGCTTTTTGAATTTATGGATGTTTAGGTTTTCTTAGATGTTCATACAGTTTCCTTTATGTGTTTGATGGGTTTGGTGTTTTCTTAGTTAGCTCTTTAACTATATTATTAAAGGGGAGCTGTTGGAAGGTAGGTTCCACTATATCGTTTATTTGAACTATACCTACCTCTTTATTGTATTCTTTCGAGTATTCAGGAACCAGGTCACCTTCGGAGCGCTGTAAAACCCAGATGAATTAGCGAAATTGCACAAATTTGAAGTGGAAATTGTTTGTTGAAAATTTTTGTTTTGCGGTTGGTTTTTGTTTTTGATATGCTGCAGTTGTGGTTTTTGTTGGAGTAACTTAGGTATCGCACATTTAATGTTTTGATCGGAATTTTTGGTAATCACTTTGTTGGAATATTCTTCAAGTTGTGGATGTTACCGGTCAGAACCTTTCGTGGTTACATCAGGTGTACCACAGGGGAGTCTTTTGGGACCATTTTCTTTATAATTAACAATATTGTTGAATGATTCTTTTCAGATCCCTGAGGTTACCTTCTCTTAGATTTGAAAACATGTGTGATCTATTTTTATTTATAATTTGTTATCGGTATTTCGTATATTGTTTCTTTATTTTTCTCTCATATTCGTTACTAGTATAATGTATGTAGCATTTATGTACTCACTATCTTTTATATGTATTCTGTTTGTATCCCAGTCGTCCAATAAATATGTCCAATAAATATGTATGTGTGATTACTCAGATCATTTCATATAATAAAAGTGTAACTGATCGCTATCTGTAGATATTTGTGAAAAACTATCATTGAGGGTATTTAATTACGTAATAGAAGCCAAAACAATGATTTTTTGTGCGTTTGACGATGCGTGCTAATCTCAGAAACGGATTAACCGATTTGACTGTTTTCAGTAACATATTGAGGTCAGCTTCGCTCAACATTTGGTTATTTCAATCGCTTCGCAAATAAAATACTTATGTCAATTCTAAAAATAACCCCAAATATTTATTGGTAAAACGATTTTTTAACAAGTAAAAGATCTGATGTACTACTTTCTGGTTTCTCTGAATTCTTGAAAGTATATTGTAAATATTAGTTAACTAATTTAGTGATCCCAATTTTTCTGAAGAACGGTTGGTTGGGTAACAGTATCAATTTTTTCTTAAAGAAACAATTGTTTTCTTGGCGATGTTTCGAATTTAATTAAATTATTCCTACATTGTTCCAGAGCCCTGAAGAATAATTTAATTAAATTTGAAACGTCGGTAAGAAAACAATTGTTTCTCTAAGTAAAAATTGATCCTGTTAAACAACCTACCTTTCCTCATTGTAAATATCGTTTGTACATGAATTTGAAAGGTCAGATCAGATAACAGATTGACTTTTTCCCAAATAATGGAGAGTTTAGTTACTGCGACGAAAACATGATTTGTTCATTCCGAAATCTAACAATCAAAAGTCATCATCGTTGTCTACAACTGTCGTCGTTTTGACCAGAAAGCCAAGAGCATATGATCGCGTCAAAAAGTGACTGCGGCATCTGATATACGATCTAATACAAGAAACACATGTAAATGTGTGTACAGAGCGTTCACACCGATGTCGTATTAAATTCTTGACATCACCGATCGTAATATTCGATATCGTGATGTTTCCGTCATGGCCGTGATATGTTGTTTGTAAAATGACTTTTTAAATGCTACCCGAGGAGGATTTTGATCGATGCGAGAAGTCTTTTGTGGAGTGTTTTGTATCGTGATGTCGTTCATAAAGATAGCTATATAAGATTTTAATATTACTCACTAAACTGAATAAAGTGTGTAGGAGAATAAGCTGAAATAACCTTATCTTGGTTTACTAATAGCTTTCATCTTGTCTTCTGTTAATGGCGGAAAGGAAACATCCTGTAACTAACGTTGTTGATTCATCTACAGAAATGCAGATTTAATTTGATAAAAAAATTATGCCTTTTCATCAGCTTGAACGAAAGGATATGGATATGGGACATATTCATACTGTTCACTATTTTACGAAATATGTCAAGCATGAAAAAATTATATATAGGTAACATCCCCGAAAAAAATTATTTCAGATAAAAATAATATCTTCAATATGGATTCAAAATAACGTTATTTTGAATTATTGATTACATTCATCTTCAAATATTCGTACATTTTCTGTTGCTAAAGTACGGAAATAACAAATTCAGTTTTTTACATTCATCTGCTGAAATACAGATACTAATTGAAGAAATACATATTTTCATTAGCCCAAAGAAAATTATGAGGAAAATCATCTGATAGTACACATACCTATGATATTCCGATGTTTCACGAAATATTTAAGGAATTGAATAGAACTTGCCGATACTTGATGATAATCCATATTTAAACTCATTAATTACTATTCACTATAAACTATTCACTATTCACTATAAATCATAGTGAAAACCATACAATGAACTGTATTATTGTATTAATGAGTTTTAAATATTTTAAGTATGAAAAAACATTTGTTATTATATGATATTAAAATGACGATATAATATTGATTACATAATTTACAGTCTGTAAAAGCCAAATGGATAAAATTCATTATTTCCGTTACTGTACATATTGAAAAAAATTCCAAAACACATCAAATTTAAATTATAATTTGTTATACTTCGACGGAAAAATGCTACTCCTACCTTCAACCCATATAGAATGACACGTACAACTCCCAATTTTTTAAATGGAAAGTATAGGCTTGTGATATATCGTTTGAAAGGTCTCTTCATTCTCTATTCAAAAATGTTGAGGTATTGATAGTGAGTAAGCAAAAGCCATAGCAATGTTCTGTTCAGATGGTATCCTTTGAAAAACTGTAAATAATTTCCGTGGCAACGTTAGTTTAAAACGCCTTGTCAAATTGTTTTGTATGTTACAACATTAGTTGTCA
>WOGR01001699.1:7913-18792 GCA_015342045.1 Leptinotarsa lineolata | reverse complement strand
TATTGGGATTTATTAACCCTAAAACAGTTTTTTAAATTATTCTGTGTCATCAGCATTCAAAGAAATCAGCAGGTTGTATTCGTTGTGTAGGTAAGTTTTTAGTATGATACACTTTTTTATTAGAAGCATGAAATATCCACGTCAAAAGGCAACATTCATAAGGGGGTGCCACTCAATTCACCTAAAATATAAGGGTCGTAACCAACCCCATCCCCCGAAAAAATCTCCTCGTAATAAACATTATTCTTATTTTTTACGAAATCAAATGGACTCGTATTAGCAGGTTGTCATAAAAAGCAAAAATTAATTTTTTTATGAAAGTTCTGAACTTAAATTGTACCTTAAAAACAATTTGATTCATTTTAAAAAGAGTTGAACTCAATCAAAATACCTTTAAAACTTCAAATTATTTCGAAAACTAATCGTTACAAAAATTTTCTTTTAGCAGAGTTGTAAAGGTATTTGAAAGAGCTTCAAAACAAGGTGCCACTCGACCTACTTTCTTTATCTGAATAAGGGTCATTGGACGCACCCCTCCGAGGGGGTGTGTCCGAGGGGGTGTGTAATTAGAAATCGACGTGTCCAAGCTTTTTTTGAAAATCTTACTTTTTATATTCAAAACGGCTCTGTTGAGTTTTCGTTGTTACACACTGTATGTCTAAAATATACAAACGGCTCTGGCCAATTCTCCTTGGCTCTCACCGAGCAAGATTCAAGTTAGTAGTGAACTACGCAATAGAGAGTCTCAACAGATCATATCTGGTCTAAACTCTTAGCCACAAGGCCTAGAAGCTGCTGACTCCCTTGTACACTTGCAAGGGAGTGCGCTGGAATCGATTTTCATCAGCAAAAAGGTATTCAGATTTCTAGTAAAATCTAGCAGGATTGCTTTCTTCACAGTAGCATACCAAACAATTGTTACATCAAACCAAGAAAGACCTGTTGTCTAACAATTCTGCACACCTGTAAATGTCGTCTGAATCATCGTATTGATACATTTGGAAGATAGTAAGTTTCATTTCTATATGGAAGATGATGGAACAGTACTTTGCGCTTGCTATCTTGCCGTAGACCAAATCACATTTTCATAGTCTAGCTGAATTACCTCTGACCGGAATCAATCTGACCGGAAATATGAATCATCAAATAAATTTCTGGGTTTCGTTAGAAAAATGGACTTATTTCGTCCAGTAAAAATGCGTATAAGCCACAATAAGCCCTCGCAAATTGCAATGAAGGGTGGTCTAATAGGCCCAACAATTTGGATCTAATCCTAACGCGTTTTCAATGTGACGTGTAGAGAATAGATATCTGATTGCTTTTGATATTTCTTATCAAAATATTAGCTTTCATTAAATGACATGGACTATGAAAATCAATATAAACATTCAAATTGAAAAAGACATATATTCAGGGGAGATTAGTTTTTTGGCTTTCTACTTCTTTATCATTGAAAAAAAATTGTGGGAAACTTCCAAAGAAAAGAAAAAAGAGATTACCTACTATGAAAACTATTTACAAAGATGTATAGATCATGCACAGAAGCTTCTTTCAGATACAAACTGTAGTTGTTTCGAAAATATTTTTTCCAGTCATGTATTGCAATGTTCATTTGCAAGTAATTGTTTCGAATGGGGTTTTTCTTTCAGTTTGTATCTGAAAGAAACTTCTGTGAATGATCTACAAATCTTTGTAAAGAGTATTTATTGTAGGTAGAAAGTCAAAAGGCTTTTTCCCAATAAATATAAACATTCAAATTCAGTGATGCGAACTTATTTCGTGAGGAATTTTTCTTTGAGGAAATGATGTTTATATGGTTGGAATATAGTCCATTATACAATGGAAACGAACTTACCTGCTTATGATTCGGGCAACGCAGCAGAAACCGCTAGTATTTATATCCCATCACAAAAGCCTTTGTCGTATTCGGAAAACATTGTAATTTCCCCAGGCAAACGCGGCGTCGGTCGAATTCTCTGCGGTCCTATGTATACGGCCGAACGGCACAGGCTGTAACACCTGATTCGATTCCGAAGCCGTAACTTCTGGCGCATAAACGTTACGAAATGGGAGTAACAACCCTGGTTTCTAGCCCTTTTTCCTAATAATGGAAACTGGACGGACGATAAAACACACACACGGGAATTTCGGCTTTTACTATCATTTCCGGATCTTGTTACTGGAAAAACTGAAAATCCTAAAGGGATTGGTAATACAATATGTTGAGAATAGATTTTTTAAATTCACAAATAGTTCTTCATACCAAGATTTTGGAGGATCTCTTCTGTTAAAGGCCCAGTTCCTTTGAACAGAAACATAAGAGTTTGTACTGAAAACATTCCAATCTATTCATTTCAGCAAGTTCTATAAACTTAATAATTATCATTTTCAAAGAATGTGAACTTTCACTGCTGGAGATTACTGTGTGAAAGTTATTTTCCAAGTTTTTAGCCATGGTCTGCAGGTTTTTATGCTTGACGTTTCGTCTGCTACTGCGGTAGACATTATCAAAGGCGATGTGGTAACGGTCGCAGTGTCCGAGTTGGTGTTCCAGTTGTTCCCGTTGTTCCGAACGCATTAATTAACGCATTTTCGACTTTTACCACAAAAAATCTAGATATATTGGAAATTTGCAAAAAATCAAATTTTTCTAAGTTCATATTTAAATTTTATGAACTCAATATTCAGTTAACTCAACTCTGTGAACTCAATATTCAATAGAACAAAAATTTAAACATTTCAGCTTATTTTTAGATAATCGAAGAATATACTGTCAACCAGAGCTGAAAAATATAGAATAATGAAAGTCACTATTGAAAATGTATGACTCTCAAATTCTGTTATACCGATGAAACAATTGAGAAAATTGTGTTCAAGTTTCTGAGAAAATCGAACAAAATATTCAGCAGGTAAATAAATCATAAAACAGTTCTTCCAACTCTGGAGATCAGGTATAGCAGTAAGTACTTCGTACTTTTTGTAAAGTTATCCAAAATGGTGCTAATGGAGACAAATTTCTTTACCCGAAGCTTCTTCAGAAGCTGAATTATACCCCATGTACGTATATTGATACTTTTCATGTATAACTTTGTGTCGCATCTCCCTGGGCATCGTGTAAAAGTAAACAACAAGTAAGTTCATTCCTGGTCGGCGTCTTTGATATATCGTGTCAAGATTTCATATTTTGCCGGGCAGCCGGCGGTATGTAGTACGGTAGGAGGGTGCAGGCTAGAGCTATTCTTGGCTCACTTGCTCTCACGCCATAGATACATTGGCTGAGCGTAAAATAAGAGATGGAGATCTTAACCAAATATGGCGGAGAGTGAATTTACTTGTGTTTACTTCTATACGGTGCCCTTGGTGATATCTATTTCAATTCAATTATAAATGTTTGGCGTACTGAACGAATGAGAGAAAGTAATTTTCGTGTAATTCAATGTTCCATGTCTTTGAAAGTACTGGTTCTTTTTTTTTGTAGTTTGTATGGATGATTTTCATTGTTGTTACTTTCTCTGTTTCTTCGTAAGTTTTCCTCATTTTTTGTATAATGATGGAGAAGTAGAAAATCATCAAGATTTTTTCCCAAGAAGATAATCTCTCCTGAAAACTTAAACTATTAACACGAAAGTTTTTACAAACTTTCAACATGGCAATAGCAGAATTGTCACATTCTATGATGTAAAGTCGTGATATTAGGTATGAAAAATAGTATTTCGTCTTGTAGAGTTATACAAAATGGTGCTTTCGATAAAATAACGTTATCAACTAAGCTTGATTAATTTCCATGTAAGTGAAATTTGTATATTAATATTCTCCATATATTACGTTGTGCAGCAGTTAGAAGATGAAATCTGTTTTGATTCCATCATAAATATTTGAAGAACAAACTAAATAGGAAAAAATGATTTCCGTGTAGGGGAGAACGGTATAATGATAGCAACTAATGGTGGCTACTACAACACACACAGGAACATACAGAAGTACCGTCAAAACGACACGAACTGCTTTGGGTTCGGTTATGAAACGTAATAGCCGCTGGCCGGCTGCCGGCTCAGTGGCACTCGTATGGCGGTGACGAGAAGTTAATTATGTTTGTCGTCGTTATAAGAAAATATGAAACCTAACCACCAAAGTAAGGACTTGAACTTTTATCATTCTGTTGTCTTTTGGGTTCAATAAATACTTTATCTCATAAACTTTACGATGAAAGAAAAATGGTTGAGCAAGGTTTGTTTTATTAATTTGAGATGTTTACAATCGGAAAATAGGAGCTTAAAGCGCTCCCATTACCTCTTTCGAAAAACCAACGCTTTATTTTATTTTTTAGATGCAACGAACTAGACAGCGAACGGCATCAAAGGCCAGCTGAACCTCGGCTACGTTAGAGAGTGCAATAGAAACTATACGAAAGGAATGATTATCAGGTAATAAAGCGGCATTGCAATTTAAAATACGCTACATCACGCTGAAGAAACAATACAGGTTAGCGAATAGTAATGATATTACTTACAGTCGTTCTCAGTTGTTTGGAAGGATGACTGTGTTCACTAGTGAACAGGAACAGGCACTTTTGATCATATCCTGCATATGTCTCATATGTTTCATGGTCTGACAATTTCATAAAATATGCTATTATATGGCTGCGAATATTGGTGTTCAAAATAGATTTAACAATGATAAAGATGGTTGGAAAAGATTGATAGTGTAGGTTCATGAGCCAATATCCTGAGCTCAGCGACTTCAAAATAGCTGAAGTTACACATTCCATTAATAATCTTGAATCGGTAATAACAAAATTTAAGTTTGAGCCTAAACACGTAAGCGTGTTGGTGCATTCACTTCATGGAAAAGAGGCCAAAATGTTACCGCAATTTGTGATATGAGAACAACAGGCATGCAAGTGCTCCCATTATATATTTACCTCCACAGCTGGAACGTGATGGGCCATCAAAAGTTGCATATACCTGTGAACTAATGAGCAAATATCCCTAACATGGTTCCAACACTTCATCAAATTCACAAAGTCTTCTGCTGAAAAACAAATTTTGCTTATTATGGATAACCACAACTGGCATGCAACATTAGAAGCATATGAGATAGCCAAACGAAATCATATAATCATGGTGAGTATCCATCCACATTGGTCACATTCCTCACAGCCTTTAGATGTGACTTTTTTGCTCCACACAAGTCAGCTTATATAACATGTACATAAAAATCGAAAAATATTATTGAAATAACTCCATACGAAATAGCTGCACAATTCCACAAAGCGTACATGAAGCTAGCGTCTTTCATGTCCTCTTAAGAGCAGCTGCAATTGCCTACTATCACAATATACTATACAATATACCAAAAACCAACAAGATTCTCCACAGCCATCTACAAGCTTTGCTGATATTAAATGTTTCAAGTCCTCGTTCACACATATAAAAAACTCTGCTAAGACTAATAGACACAAACAGCATTGAGAAATTTCAACTGAATACTAAATTAAAGTTTGAGAATAAATCATGCAAAGAAAACCTAAAAAAGGCAACCAGAAATTTGTAATTCCAAGATAGCACAACTGAAAAAACATCTGTCGATGAAAATAATATGTGTGATGATGGTTCTGAATACTCAGAGGAGGGAAATGAATGCATCATATGTAACAATACTGATAAAAACAATGAGCTTAGGTATCGTTGCAGAGCCTGTGGAAAATAGGCCCGATGATTATTATGTTCTGATGATTACTTTATAACTGTGATCTGTTCAAGTTTGTATTACGTGCACCAAAGTAAGTTTAATTTTGTTTAATATTTGGTGATGAATCTCATTAGACATATGGATATTTTTTGACTCTGAATACCCGATGTGTGGGGTAATGCGAGCAAAACTAACATTTATGAAAAAAGTGATTTTAACAAACTGAGAGTTTTTTTTTAATTGTAGTTTTCTGATGAACAGATAATCAAACTACTGATTGGTGTGTAAAAAAAAATTATTACTACACAAACTTGTATTTATTTCGACTTTTCCTTACATGGCTCCGATTCCCCTCTTCCCCTCCCTCCCCCCTACTTCAGGGTTCATATCTTTGAAAGCAGTTTTTTAGGTTAGGTTTCTTGTATCTGTAAGAAACTTATATTCATAATCTACACATTTTTGTGTTTCAGTTTTCATTGAAGCTAATTACTAACTTCATTTCTTCAAAATTTTCCTACATTTTTTTTTGTTTGATGATGGAGGAGTGGAAAGCCATAAAGCTTTTTTTCTCAAGAATAGGGACTTGGGTATGTTCAAAGAGTTTGCAATAATTCCAATGCTCCTGCTAATTCTTCCATCAAAGTTGTGTAAATGAGGTTCGAAATATAGACATCAAAGAAGCATCAAGGATGAAACCAATCCAAGTGATTATGTGAGTAATTTGATATTTGCAGAAACAGTGACATTCAAATGTGAATAAATTATTATTTGTGATCCATCATTTTTCTTGTTATATTGAAATTATTTAAATGATTATGTTGATCAAAAGTTATAATATAATAGTAAATTTGACTTAAATTGATGTGAACCATTTCTAGAAAAAGCCCTTTGACGTTATTAATTTCAACTGCTGAAATTTTTGTATTTTCATAATCCATAACATGATTTAAAGAGATAACATGTTCAGCCAGTCTACGAGAACGTAGACTGTCTGCAGTCACTTTTATGTGACGTGATTCTTCCAGATAGATTACGACTGGTCTCACCAACGTAATTTGAATTACAGGAAGAACATAGTGGATATGAATTTTCTATTAGAATACTTTTTAACAATTTCAAATCATTTTCAACCAAATCCGAATGAGACAGTCTTACAACTCTTTCTTTCAGAGATAAAATTCAGTTGGTCCATATCCTTGAAAGATGATGTGAAAAATAAGTTCATTAGTTATTAGTGTGGCTTGGATGATTCAATTTTATTTTTTACAAGGCTCTCCTCATTTTCTCTCTAGGAATATTAAAATTCAAACAAGCCGTTCGCAAGCTTGAATTACTAAAATATTGCAATATTCGCACACCATTTCTATTCTCACATTGTGGATTGTTTCTGTTTTTGAGCATATGCCTCGATACACAACCTGTTCCGTTATAAACATAATTTATAAGGTTCACCTTACTGCTGCTCACTAGAAGTTTATCAGAATGTCTGTTCTCTGATAGCTTCTCTTGCCGAAAGAGCAATATCCCTGACAAGGCGCACAAGTTTGATTTTATCTCGCACACTTAGTTCTATCATGATAAATCAATAATACCTGTCGCTTTTCAAAAATTCACTTATCCGGCATAATCTGACGTTACTGTTTCGATACAGTCTTTGACAGCAGCAATAATAATCAACAATAGTCTTTCGTTTCCAGTGCCAAATTAAAAAAGCGCGATTTTACATATCCGCACTGTTTCACGGACATCTCACCAAGATTTAAAAACCATGTAAGAGGTGTGCAGTTAACATTCTTCAATGATTAGAAGAACTGAACTAACAGCTCTTTATCCTCAGCCTGGTGGAATTTTTGGGAGGCATAGAGCATAATCAATCACACTACATATTTGTATCTGAAAATTGATGGAACTGAGACTAATTGGTGCCATTATTTCTTTTGGCTTTTGAAGTTCCAATACGAGACAATATACATTAAGTGAAATATTTTGTAAACAATTTCGTTACATTGAAGAAGTGAAAAAAGTTCTCAAATTTGTTGCATTGGATTAATTCATATAGTACGCTAGATAGAAAAATGCAAATGATTGTTGAAGTATATACCTATTCAGAAATTAATATTCAGGTTTTCTTTAAGATCTTTCATATCAACATTATTTAAATATCACCAACGTATGAATCGTCATCTAGCTATAGAAAGGTCTCTTGTTTGTGCTAACTTCTATATATTTTTTTAAAAAATACAGCTTTCAGTACATGGATAAAATAGCATAGTAATTACAGTATTGAAACATTTCCATTTTAGATCTAACGTAGAAAATCTTGATTTGAGACTGTATGTGCTCACTTATATTAAAAATCCAGTTTCATATATTTGATCCGACTATTTGACACTGGATCAAGAACTTGTCCTTTATGAGTGTCCTCATATCTCTCAGCTTTATGTAAAGTTTTCTACCAAAGTTTTCAATATATCTATTGGATATGCAATTTTATCAAATACCACTCCTCGTGCTCGTAAGTCAATTTTCTCCGAATGAGCAAGCTGATTATGAACACAATGACAGGCCTCCAATCGTTATATTGACAAACCTAGAGTTAAACATACTATCGACTGCTCGTAAGCCAATATTTGTCACAAACTGGGCAATTGTGACACGATGCCGATATGAAATCGATTCGTCAGTTCAATCACTCAATTTCTCTATGAATGCGTCCCCAACTTGAAGACCTATTGTGACGATAATTCAATTTGATAGATCTTTGAAGAGAACTTTGCCGTGTTGAATGCCACATGTTTGTAAATACAGGGTGAACCATCTTTGATAACAAGAGGTATTTTCGAACTTGATCACAAGGACTCCTATCTTCGTTATTACTGTCTTTGGGTAATGTGTGTACTCGTACACTAAACGATAAATAAATAACTAATTTTTATATTCAATATCCTCTATATCCCAATAATTCATTCAAACGGTCGTTTTCATAATTAAATTCAATCATTCAATGGTATAATCGTATTGTAGTACTCTCAATTCATAATTAGGATCTTCATCAATGACATGATCTGTGAGAAAAAATGGAAGAGTGGATTTGCGGGATATGTAGTTCAATAAGTTTACGTACACTTCCTGGACAAACTATCTGGGATTTGAAGGATTATCAACATACATATGACAATCAATAAAAAGAACACCAAAAATATCTCACAAAGAGAATAATGTGTTTGAATAATATGCAATACATAATACAATACAATATATAATAATACAAAGAGATAAACTCAATAAAGATATGTAGATCATACACAGAAAATTCTTCCAGATACAAACTAAAAAAAAACCATCCTAAACTACTTTCAAATATATGACTTTGAATAACATCGAGATCACTTTTTATTATTCAGTTTTCGTTCCAAACAATGTGATAGAATTGGATATCACACACCGAAAAGCTGCACAACGTAAAATATGAAAAGTTATTGATATAAAATTTTACTTGCAAGGAAATCTTCAACTTCCAGATGTAGTTTGAAGTTGAAAATACTCGTCAACTTCTCATCAGCACTGTCTTGGATAACTCTGGAAGACACTTCACTCAACCCTTGCAAAAATTTGAAGCTAAGTTACAATACGTAAAAAATGTTTTGAGAGTAATAACTATATATATAATTTTTTTCTGCTATCTATAAAATATATATTCATTCTCAAACTGAACTCCTTTTCGTAGTACAAGCGTGTTTTTCTGTTATTCATTCTCAATCTCAACATCAATACGTTTCGTGAGCTGACTAAAATTTGAAATAGTTGATAAGTAATATTATTTTTGTCAAAAACATAATTATGTATTCATGGTTGAAGTGGATATATTATTTTTTCTGTTGAAATGTATAGATTTTAATTTTTATATTTTTATGACCTTTCTTTACTCAAGGGTCAGGCGAATTCTGAAACAGCTCAATATCAACGAGGCATCTGGTCCTGATGAAGTGCCTGTCATCATACTCAAAAAGTGCGCAAATGAACTCGCACCAGTACGTTGCAGACTTTTCAACCTGTCTTACAAGAAAAGTGTTTTTTCTTCTTGTTGGAAGATTGCTCGCGTTTCAACCTGTCTTACAAGAAAAGTGTTTTTTCTTCTTGTTGGAAGATTGCTCGCGTTTAGCCTATTCCCAAAAAGGGCAAGAAGAATCTTCTAAATAACTATAGGCCAGTCGCTTTGCTATCAGTGATATCAAAAATCATGGAGAAAGCCGTAGATCACCATATCCTCAAATATTTGGAAGGCTTCAACATATTGAGTGACCATTAATATGGGTTTCGGAAACAAAGATCAACAGGCGACCTTCTATCGTATGTCACCCATATTTGGAATAACGCAATCTAAAAACATGGAGAGTCAAGAGCTGTTGCGCTGGATATCTCTAAGGCCTTTGACCGTGTGTAACATGGGGGTTTGCTGGCCAAACTTCAATGCTATGGCTTGTCGGATCATTTCTGTGTATGGCTCTCTAGCTTTCTGAAAGAACGTTCCCTGCAAGTAGCCGTCGATGAATATCTCTCTAATAGTTTTGCCATCAACGCTGGTGTTCCCCAGGGATCCATATTGTCACCAACCCTCTTTTTATTGTATATCAACGATTTATTGGAAAACACCAAGAATCTATAAATTGCTTTGCTGACGACAGCACACTTCTCTCGCAGCAGCAGGAAGTTGCATATCTTAATAAGGATCTAAATGTGATTTCGAATTGGGGTGAAAGTAACCGGGTTCAATTCAATGCCACAAAAACCCAGACATCGGTTTTCTTCGAAAAGATGAATGTCTCCGAACCGGAAATAATAATGTCAGGATAGACAGTTTCGCTTTCCGCTTCGATAAGTTTGTTGGGAGATTAAAATGGATACCAATATGTTTTGGCACAATCATGTCGCTGGATTTGCAGAGGCTGCTTCTCAAAAGCTTGAAACAATGTTCCGAACCAGAAAACTGTACAACTTTGGATGCTTTATAAAGCTCAGATCAGACCTTCTTTGGAGAATTGTTCTCATGTATGGAGCTCCGCCCCTTAGCATACCCTGAAGTTGCTGGATTCCATTCAGAAAAGAGCCATATGACTGATTGGAGACGCAAATATCACTTGCAGTCTTGATAGTCTGGAACATCGAAGAGAGGTTGTAGATTTGTCTC